>CM037467.1:14512272-14627467 GCA_021014325.1 Plazaster borealis
TCACATCTTGCAAAGGAGCACTTTCAGGGAGGAGGAACATCACTGGAACTTCCGACTCAAGTGTCACTTTCTTAACCTTGGGAGGCAACAAAGATAATCTTTTAGTAAATCGAAAAGAAACAAATGTCAAATAAAAACCCCAAATTAAAGCACCACAAATAACCGATTTAAAAACATTTCAAAAGGACTTACTGCTTCTTTTGTCTTTGGATCAAAAACGTCAGTGAACTTTTCATCTCCCGGACCCCTTGAAGAAAGGATAAATTCGACTTCCAGAGGTCCCAATGTCAAGCCTTCAACAATGTCTCTCACATATTTCAATCTGATTCCCTTGACGACTGACGGTTTTGTATATTCAGAGAGAAGTTTTGGTGTCTTCTTTCTATTGTCCGAAACAGGTGTTGATACAGTCCATAGACCAGTCACACCATCGAAGCTGGAGTCGCCTTCAGCGGTGCGGCTTGCTTCTAGTCCTTCTTCTTCTTCCATTGGCTCAAGACAGTATCCTGTGAGATAAGGAGTAAACAAATTGTCAAACACATTCATTGCAAACTGGGACCCTGACTCAAACTGTCTAGGAAACATTGCACAGCTACTTGCCTGGTGTGGATGACACAAGAGGCAAGGATGTAGTGGTGGTCAGCTGCTCTCCAGCAGGAGTAGTAATAGTGGTGGTTTTCACTTCTTCCGTTGTGAATGAGGGTCCAGTCGTCACCTTTGTCACAGTAGAAACCAAGGTGGTTTCACTGACTTCTGGAAAACACAAATAGAAAGTGAATTCAGAAAAAAGCAACTCACAATAACAGTTGTCTTTAAAGTTCCCTCTTCCAAAAAGGAAGAAGTAACAAAGACGAGAATACTGACAGATTTCAAATAAATGTCATGATGCCCTCACCTCCTGTTGTGACCTTTGGTGGAGATGTTGTTTTAACAGTTGTTGTTTCCTCAGTGGTTATCCCAGCAGGTGAAGTCACAACATTTACTGTAGTTACTTTGACCTTCTTTGGTAAGGTTGTCTTGATCTGGTCCCTGACAGGCCTGCCCGTTGTTGTTGAAACTTCTGTGCAAGAGGGGGAAAAAGACATGTCCTCATATTTCCATCAATGAACCCCCAATCAAACTAAAGGACATCAAGCCTTCGTTCTTTTAAAGAATAACACCAAATCAAAAGTCTTACCCTTTGAACAGCCAAGAATGTCCACATCTAATGTTGTTTTATTGGCACCGGAAAACCCTACTAGTTCAACACGAATGCTTGTCACATCTTGCAAAGGAGCACTTTCAGGGAGGAGGAACATCACTGGAACTTCCGACTCAAGTGTCACTTTCTTAACCTTGGGAGGGCAACAAAGATAATCTTTTAGTAAATCGAAAAGAAACAAATGTCAAATAAAAACCCCAAATTAAAGCACCACAAATAACCGATTTAAAAACATTTCAAAAGGACTTACTGCTTCTTTTGTCTTTGGATCAAAACGTCAGTGAACTTTTCATCTCCCGGACCCCTTGAAGAAAGGATAAATTCGACTTCCAGAGGTCCCAATGTCAAGCCTTCAACAATGTCTCTCACATATTTCAATCTGATTCCCTTGACGACTGACGGTTTTGTATATTCAGAGAGAAGTTTTGGTGTCTTCTTTCTATTGTCCGAAACAGGTGTTGATACAGTCCATAGACCAGTCACACCATCGAAGCTGGAGTCGCCTTCAGCGGTGCGGCTTGCTTCTAGTCCTTCTTCTTCTTCCATTGGCTCAAGACAGTATCCTGTGAGATAAGGAGTAAACAAATTGTCAAACACATTCATTGCAAACTGGGACCCTGACTCAAACTGTCTAGGAAACATTGCACAGCTACTTGCCTGTGTGGATGACACAAGAGGCAAGGATGTAGTGGTGGTCAGCTGCTCTCCAGCAGGAGTAGTAATAGTGGTGGTTTTCACTTCTTCCGTTGTGAATGAGGGTCCAGTCGTCACCTTTGTCACAGTAGAAACCAAGGTGGTTTCACTGACTTCTGGAAAACACAAATAGAAAGTGAATTCAGAAATAATGCACCTCACAATAAAAGTTGTCTTTAATGTTAATTCTTCCAATATAGGGAAGAAGTAACAAAGACGAGAATACTGACAGATTTCAAATAAATGTCATGATGCCCTCACCTCCTGTTGTGACCTTTGGTGGAGATGTTGTTTTAACAGTTGTTGTTTCCTCAGTGGTTATCCCAGCAGGTGAAGTCACAACATTTACTGTAGTTACTTTGACCTTCTTTGGTAAGGTTGTCTTGATCTGGTCCCTGACAGGCCTGCCCGTTGTTGTTGAAACTTCTGTGCAAGAGGGGGAAAAAGACATGTCCTCATATTTCCATCAATGAACCCCAATCAAACTAAAGGACATCAAGCCTTCGTTCTTTTAAAGAATAACACCAAATCAAAAGTCTTACCCTTTGAACAGCCAAGAATGTCCACATCTAATGTTGTTTTATTGGCACCGGAAAACCCTACTAGTTCAACACGAATGCTTGTCACATCTTGCAAAGGAGCACTTTCAGGAGGAGGAACATCACTGGAACTTCCGACTCAAGTGTCACTTTCTTAACCTTGGGAGGGCAACAAAGATAATCTTTTAGTAAATCGAAAAGAAACAAATGTCAAATAAAAACCCCAAATTAAAGCACCACAAATAACCGATTTAAAAACATTTCAAAAGGACTTACTGCTTCTTTTGTCTTTGGATCAAAAACGTCAGTGAACTTTTCATCTCCCGGACCCCTTGAAGAAAGGATAAATTCGACTTCCAGAGGTCCCAATGTCAAGCCTTCAACAATGTCTCTCACATATTTCAATCTGATTCCCTTGACGACTGACGGTTTTGTATATTCAGAGAGAAGTTTTGGTGTCTTCTTTCTATTGTCCGAAACAGGTGTTGATACAGTCCATAGACCAGTCACACCATCGAAGCTGGAGTCGCCTTCAGAGGTGCGGCTTGCTTCTAGTCCTTCTTCTTCTTCCATTGGCTCAAGACAGTATCCTGTGAGATAAGGAGTAAACAAATTGTCAAACACATTCATTGCAAACTGGGACCCTGACTCAAACTGTCTAGGAAACATTGCACAGCTACTTGCCTGGTGTGGATGACACAAGAGGCAAGGATGTAGTGGTGGTCAGCTGCTCTCCAGCAGGAGTAGTAATAGTGGTGGTTTTCACTTCTTCCGTTGTGAATGAGGGTCCAGTCGTCACCTTTGTCACAGTAGAAACCAAGGTGGTTTCACTGACTTCTGGAAAACACAAATAGAAAGTGAATTCAGAAAAAAAGCAACTCACAATAACAGTTGTCTTTAAAGTTCCCTCTTCCAAAAAAGGGAAGAAGTAACAAAGACGAGAATACTGACAGATTTCAAATAAATGTCATGATGCCCTCACCTCCTGTTGTGACCTTTGGTGGAGATGTTGTTTTAACAGTTGTTGTTTCCTCAGTGGTTATCCCAGCAGGTGAAGTCACAACATTTACTGTAGTTACTTTGACCTTCTTTGGTAAGGTTGTCTTGATCTGGTCCCTGACAGGCCTGCCGTTGTTGTTGAAACTTCTGTGCAAGAGGGGAAAAAGACATGTCCTCATATTTCCATCAATGAACCCCAATCAAACTAAAGGACATCAAGCCTTCGTTCTTTTAAAGAATAACACCAAATCAAAAGTCTTACCCTTTGAACAGCCAAGAATGTCCACATCTAATGTTGTTTTATTGGCACCGAAAACCCTACTAGTTCAACACGAATGCTTGTCACATCTTGCAAAGGAGCACTTTCAGGGAGGAGGAACATCACTGGAACTTCCGACTCAAGTGTCACTTTCTTAACCTTGGGAGGGCAACAAAGATAATCTTTTAGTAAATCGAAAAGAAACAAATGTCAAATAAAAACCCCAAATTAAAGCACCACAAATAACCGATTTAAAAACATTTCAAAAGGACTTACTGCTTCTTTTGTCTTTGGATCAAAACGTCAGTGAACTTTTCATCTCCGGACCCCTTGAAGAAAGGATAAATTCGACTTCCAGAGGTCCCAATGTCAAGCCTTCAACAATGTCTCTCACATATTTCAATCTGATTCCCTTGACGACTGACGGTTTTGTATATTCAGAGAGAAGTTTTGGTGTCTTCTTTCTATTGTCCGAAACAGGTGTTGATACAGTCCATAGACCAGTCACATCATCGAAGCTGGAGTCGCCTTCAGCGGTGCGGCTTGCTTCTAGTCCTTCTTCTTCTTCCATTGGCTCAAGACAGTATCCTGTGAGATAAGGAGTAAACAAATTGTCAAACACATTCATTGCAAACTGGGACCCTGACTCAAACTGTCTAGGAAACATTGCACAGCTACTTGCCTGGTGTGGATGACACAAGAGGCAAGGATGTAGTGGTGGTCAGCTGCTCTCCAGCAGGAGTAGTAATAGTGGTGGTTTTCACTTCTTCCGTTGTGAATGAGGGTCCAGTCGTCACCTTTGTCACAGTAGAAACCAAGGTGGTTTCACTGACTTCTGGAAAACACAAATAGAAAGTGAATTCAGAAAAAGCAACTCACAATAACAGTTGTCTTTAAAGTTCCCTCTTCCAAAAAAGGGAAGAAGTAACAAAGACGAGAATACTGACAGATTTCAAATAAATGTCATGATGCCCTCACCTCCTGTTGTGACCTTTGGTGGAGATGTTGTTTTAACAGTTGTTGTTTCCTCAGTGGTTATCCCAGCAGGTGAAGTCACAACATTTACTGTAGTTACTTTGACCTTCTTTGGTAAGGTTGTCTTGATCTGGTCCCTGACAGGCCTGCCCGTTGTTGTTGAAACTTCTGTGCAAGAGGGAAAATGACATGTCCTCATATTTCCATCAATGAACCCCAATCAAACTAAAGGACATCAAGCCTTCGTTCTTTTAAAGAATAACACCAAATCAAAAGTCTTACCCTTTGAACAGCCAAGAATGTCCACATCTAATGTTGTTTTATTGGCACCGGAAAACCCTACTAGTTCAACACGAATGCTTGTCACATCTTGCAAAGGAGCACTTTCAGGAGGAGGAACATCACTGGAACTTCCGACTCAAGTGTCACTTTCTTAACCTTGGGAGGGCAACAAAGATAATCTTTTAGTAAATCGAAAAGAAACAAATGTCAAATAAAAACCCCAAATTAAAGCACCACAAATAACCGATTTAAAAACATTTCAAAAGGACTTACTGCTTCTTTTGTCTTTGGATCAAAAACGTCAGTGAACTTTTCATCTCCCGGACCCCTTGAAGAAAGGATAAATTCGACTTCCAGAGGTCCCAATGTCAAGCCTTCAACAATGTCTCTCACATATTTCAATCTGATTCCCTTGACGACTGACGGTTTTGTATATTCAGAGAGAAGTTTTGGTGTCTTCTTTCTATTGTCCGAAACAGGTGTTGATACAGTCCATAGACCAGTCACACCATCGAAGCTGGAGTCGCCTTCAGCGGTGCGGCTTGCTTCTAGTCCTTCTTCTTCTTCCATTGGCTCAAGACAGTATCCTGTGAGATAAGGAGTAAACAAATTGTCAAACACATTCATTGCAAACTGGGACCCTGACTCAAACTGTCTAGGAAACATTGCACAGCTACTTGCCTGGTGTGGATGACACAAGAGGCAAGGATGTAGTGGTGGTCAGCTGCTCTCCAGCAGGAGTAGTAATAGTGGTGGTTTTCACTTCTTCCGTTGTGAATGAGGGTCCAGTCGTCACCTTTGTCACAGTAGAAACCAAGGTGGTTTCACTGACTTCTGGAAAACACAAATAGAAAGTGAATTCAGAAAAAAAGCAACTCACAATAACAGTTGTCTTTAAAGTTCCCTCTTCCAAAAAAGGGAAGAAGTAACAAAGACGAGAATACTGACAGATTTCAAATAAATGTCATGATGCCCTCACCTCCTGTTGTGACCTTTGGTGGAGATGTTGTTTTAACAGTTGTTGTTTCCTCAGTGGTTATCCCAGCAGGTGAAGTCACAACATTTACTGTAGTTACTTTGACCTTCTTTGGTAAGGTTGTCTTGATCTGGTCCCTGACAGGCCTGCCTGTTGTTGTTGAAACTTCTGTGCAAGAGGGGGAAAAAGACATGTCCTCATATTTCCATCAATGAACCCCCAATCAAACTAAAGGACATCAAGCCTTCGTTCTTTTAAAGAATAACACCAAATCAAAAGTCTTACCCTTTGAACAGCCAAGAATGTCCACATCTAATGTTGTTTTATTGGCACCGGAAAACCCTACTAGTTCAACACGAATGCTTGTCACATCTTGCAAAGGAGCACTTTCAGGGAGGAGGAACATCACTGGAACTTCCGACTCAAGTGTCACTTTCTTAACCTTGGGAGGGCAACAAAGATAATCTTTTAGTAAATCGAAAAGAAACAAATGTCAAATAAAAACCCCAAATTAAAGCACCACAAATAACCGATTTAAAAACATTTCAAAAGGACTTACTGCTTCTTTTGTCTTTGGATCAAAAACGTCAGTGAACTTTTCATCTCCCGGACCCCTTGAAGAAAGGATAAATTTGACTTCCAGAGGTCCCAATGTCAAGCCTTCAACAATGTCTCTCACATATTTCAATCTGATTCCTTTGACGACTGACGGTTTTGTATATTCAGAGAGAAGTTTTGGTGTCTTCTTTCTATTGTCCGAAACAGGTGTTGATACAGTCCATAGACCAGTCACATCATCGAAGCTGGAGTTGCCTTCAGCGGTGCGGCTTGCTTCTAGTCCTTCTTCTTCTTCCATTGGCTCAAGACAGTATCCTGTGAGATAAGGAGTAAACAAATTGTCAAACACATTCATTGCAAACTGGGACCCTGACTCAAACTGTCTAGGAAACATTGCACAGCTACTTGCCTGGTGTGGATGACACAAGAGGCAAGGATGTAGTGGTGGTCAGCTGCTCTCCAGCAGGAGTAGTAATAGTGGTGGTTTTCACTTCTTCCGTTGTGAATGAGGGTCCAGTCGTCACCTTTGTCACAGTAGAAACCAAGGTGGTTTCACTGACTTCTGGAAAACACAAATAGAAAGTGAATTCAGAAAAAAAGCAACTCACAATAACAGTTGTCTTTAAAGTTCCCTCTTCCAAAAAAGGGAAGAAGTAACAAAGACGAGAATACTGACAGATTTCAAATAAATGTCATGATGCCCTCACCTCCTGTTGTGACCTTTGGTGGAGATGTTGTTTTAACAGTTGTTGTTTCCTCAGTGGTTATCCCAGCAGGTGAAGTCACAACATTTACTGTAGTTACTTTGACCTTCTTTGGTAAGGTTGTCTTGATCTGGTCCCTGACAGGCCTGCCCGTTGTTGTTGAAACTTCTGTGCAAGAGGGGAAAAAGACATGTCCTCATATTTCCATCAATGAACCCCAATCAAACTAAAGGACATCAAGCCTTCGTTCTTTTAAAGAATAACACCAAATCAAAAGTCTTACCCTTTGAACAGCCAAGAATGTCCACATCTAATGTTGTTTTATTGGCACCGGAAAACCCTACTAGTTCAACACGAATGCTTGTCACATCTTGCAAAGGAGCACTTTCAGGGAGGAGGAACATCACTGGAACTTCCGACTCAAGTGTCACTTTCTTAACCTTGGGAGGGCAACAAAGATAATCTTTTAGTAAATCGAAAAGAAACAAATGTCAAATAAAAACCCCAAATTAAAGCACCACAAATAACCGATTTAAAAACATTTCAAAAGGACTTACTGCTTCTTTTGTCTTTGGATCAAAAACGTCAGTGAACTTTTCATCTCCCGGACCCCTTGAAGAAAGGATAAATTCGACTTCCAGAGGTCCCAATGTCAAGCCTTCAACAATGTCTCTCACATATTTCAATCTGATTCCCTTGACGACTGACGGTTTTGTATATTCAGAGAGAAGTTTTGGTGTCTTCTTTCTATTGTCCGAAACAGGTGTTGATACAGTCCATAGACCAGTCACATCATCGAAGCTGGAGTCGCCTTCAGTGGTGCGGCTTGCTTCTAGTCCTTCTTCTTCTTCCATTGGCTCAAGACAGTATCCTGTGAGATAAGGAGTAAACAAATTGTCAAACACATTCATTGCAAACTGGGACCCTGACTCAAACTGTCTAGGAAACATTGCACAGCTACTTGCCTGGTGTGGATGACACAAGAGGCAAGGATGTAGTGGTGGTCAGCTGCTCTCCAGCAGGAGTAGTAATAGTGGTGGTTTTCACTTCTTCCGTTGTGAATGAGGGTCCAGTCGTCACCTTTGTCACAGTAGAAACCAAGGTGGTTTCACTGACTTCTGGAAAACACAAATAGAAAGTGAATTCAGAAAAAAAGCAACTCACAATAACAGTTGTCTTTAAAGTTCCCTCTTCCAAAAAATGGAAGAAGTAACAAAGACGAGAATACTGACAGATTTCAAATAAATGTCATGATGCCCTCACCTCCTGTTGTGACCTTTGGTGGAGATGTTGTTTTAACAGTTGTTGTTTCCTCAGTGGTTATCCCAGCAGGTGAAGTCACAACATTTACTGTAGTTACTTTGACCTTCTTTGGTAAGGTTGTCTTGATCTGGTCCCTGACAGGCCTGCCTGTTGTTGTTGAAACTTCTGTGCAAGAGGGGGAAAAAGACATGTCCTCATAATTCCATCAATGAACCCCCAATCAAACTAAAGGACATCAAGCCTTCGTTCTTTTAAAGAATAACACCAAATCAAAAGTCTTACCCTTTGAACAGCCAAGAATGTCCACATCTAATGTTGTTTTATTGGCACCGGAAAACCCTACTAGTTCAACACGAATGCTTGTCACATCTTGCAAAGGAGCACTTTCAGGGAGGAGGAACATCACTGGAACTTCCGACTCAAGTGTCACTTTCTTAACCTTGGGAGGGCAACAAAGATAATCTTTTAGTAAATCGAAAAGAAACAAATGTCAAATAAAAAACCCAAATAAAAGCACCACAAATAACCGATTTAAAAACATTTCAAAAGGACTTACTGCTTCTTTTGTCTTTGGATCAAAAACGTCAGTGAACTTTTCATCTCCCGGACCCCTTGAAGAAAGGATAAATTTGACTTCCAGAGGTCCCAATGTCAAGCCTTCAACAATGTCTCTCACATATTTCAATCTGATTCCCTTGACGACTGACGGTTTTGTATATTCAGAGAGAAGTTTTGGTGTCTTCTTTCTATTGTCCGAAACAGGTGTTGATACAGTCCATAGACCAGTCACATCATCGAAGCTGGAGTTGCCTTCAGCGGTGCGGCTTGCTTCTAGTCCTTCTTCTTCTTCCATTGGCTCAAGACAGTATCCTGTGAGATAAGGAGTAAACAAATTGTCAAACACATTCATTGCAAACTGGGACCCTGACTCAAACTGTCTAGGAAACATTGCACAGCTACTTGCCTGGTGTGGATGACACAAGAGGCAAGGATGTAGTGGTGGTCAGCTGCTCTCCAGCAGGAGTAGTAATAGTGGTGGTTTTCACTTCTTCCGTTGTGAATGAGGGTCCAGTCGTCACCTTTGTCACAGTAGAAACCAAGGTGGTTTCACTGACTTCTGGAAAACACAAATAGAAAGTGAATTCAGAAAAAGCAACTCACAATAACAGTTGTCTTTAAAGTTCCCTCTTCCAAAAAAGGGAAGAAGTAACAAAGACGAGAATACTGACAGATTTCAAATAAATGTCATGATGCCCTCACCTCCTGTTGTGACCTTTGGTGGAGATGTTGTTTTAACAGTTGTTGTTTCCTCAGTGGTTATCCCAGCAGGTGAAGTCACAACATTTACTGTAGTTACTTTGACCTTCTTTGGTAAGGTTGTCTTGATCTGGTCCCTGACAGGCCTGCCTGTTGTTGTTGAAACTTCTGTGCAAGAGGGGGAAAAAGACATGTCCTCATATTTCCATCAATGAACCCCAATCAAACTAAAGGACATCAAGCCTTCGTTCTTTTAAAGAATAACACCAAATCAAAAGTCTTACCCTTTGAACAGCCAAGAATGTCCACATCTAATGTTGTTTTATTGGCACCGGAAAACCCTACTAGTTCAACACGAATGCTTGTCACATCTTGCAAAGGAGCACTTTCAGGGAGGAGGAACATCACTGGAACTTCCGACTCAAGTGTCACTTTCTTAACCTTGGGAGGGCAACAAAGATAATCTTTTAGTAAATCGAAAAGAAACAAATGTCAAATAAAAACCCAAATAAAAGCACCACAAATAACCGATTTAAAAACATTTCAAAAGGACTTACTGCTTCTTTTGTCTTTGGATCAAAAACGTCAGTGAACTTTTCATCTCCCGGACCCCTTGAAGAAAGGATAAATTTGACTTCCAGAGGTCCCAATGTCAAGCCTTCAACAATGTCTCTCACATATTTCAATCTGATTCCCTTGACGACTGACGGTTTTGTATATTCAGAGAGAAGTTTTGGTGTCTTCTTTCTATTGTCCGAAACAGGTGTTGATACAGTCCATAGACCAGTCACATCATCGAAGCTGGAGTCGCCTTCAGCGGTGCGGCTTGCTTCTAGTCCTTCTTCTTCTTCCATTGGCTCAAGACAGTATCCTGTGAGATAAGGAGTAAACAAATTGTCAAACACATTCATTGCAAACTGGGACCCTGACTCAAACTGTCTAGGAAACATTGCACAGCTACTTGCCTGGTGTGGATGACACAAGAGGCAAGGATGTAGTGGTGGTCAGCTGCTCTCCAGCAGGAGTAGTAATAGTGGTGGTTTTCACTTCTTCCGTTGTGAATGAGGGTCCAGTCGTCACCTTTGTCACAGTAGAAACCAAGGTGGTTTCACTGACTTCTGGAAAACACAAATAGAAAGTGAATTCAGAAAAAAGCAACTCACAATAACAGTTGTCTTTAAAGTTCCCTCTTCCAAAAAGGAAGAAGTAACAAAGACGAGAATACTGACAGATTTCAAATAAATGTCATGATGCCCTCACCTCCTGTTGTGACCTTTGGTGGAGATGTTGTTTTAACAGTTGTTGTTTCCTCAGTGGTTATCCCAGCAGGTGAAGTCACAACATTTACTGTAGTTACTTTGACCTTCTTTGGTAAGGTTGTCTTGATCTGGTCCCTGACAGGCCTGCCTGTTGTTGTTGAAACTTCTGTGCAAGAGGGGGAAAAAGACATGTCCTCATAATTCCATCAATGAACCCCAATCAAACTAAAGGACATCAAGCCTTCGTTCTTTTAAAGAATAACACCAAATCAAAAGTCTTACCCTTTGAACAGCCAAGAATGTCCACATCTAATGTTGTTTTATTGGCACCGGAAAACCCTACTAGTTCAACACGAATGCTTGTCACATCTTGCAAAGGAGCACTTTCAGGGAGGAGGAACATCACTGGAACTTCCGACTCAAGTGTCACTTTCTTAACCTTGGGAGGGCAACAAAGATAATCTTTTAGTAAATCGAAAAGAAACAAATGTCAAATAAAAACCCAAATTAAAAGCACCACAAATAACCGATTTAAAAACATTTCAAAAGGACTTACTGCTTCTTTTGTCTTTGGATCAAAATGTCAGTGAACTTTTCATCTCCCGGACCCCTTGAAGAAAGGATAAATTTGACTTCCAGAGGTCCCAATGTCAAGCCTTCAACAATGTCTCTCACATATTTCAATCTGATTCCCTTTGACGACTGACGGTTTTGTATATTCAGAGAGAAGTTTTGGTGTCTTCTTTCTATTGTCCGAAACAGGTGTTGATACAGTCCATAGACCAGTCACATCATCGAAGCTGGAGTTGCCTTCAGCGGTGCGGCTTGCTTCTAGTCCTTCTTCTTCTTCCATTGGCTCAAGACAGTATCCTGTGAGATAAGGAGTAAACAAATTGTCAAACACATTCATTGCAAACTGGGACCCTGACTCAAACTGTCTAGGAAACATTGCACAGCTACTTGCCTGGTGTGGATGACACAAGAGGCAAGGATGTAGTGGTGGTCAGCTGCTCTCCAGCAGGAGTAGTAATAGTGGTGGTTTTCACTTCTTCCGTTGTGAATGAGGGTCCAGTCGTCACCTTTGTCACAGTAGAAACCAAGGTGGTTTCACTGACTTCTGGAAAACACAAATAGAAAGTGAATTCAGAAAAAAGCAACTCACAATAACAGTTGTCTTTAAAGTTCCCTCTTCCAAAAAAGGGAAGAAGTAACAAAGACGAGAATACTGACAGATTTCAAATAAATGTCATGATGCCCTCACCTCCTGTTGTGACCTTTGGTGGAGATGTTGTTTTAACAGTTGTTGTTTCCTCAGTGGTTATCCCAGCAGGTGAAGTCACAACATTTACTGTAGTTACTTTGACCTTCTTTGGTAAGGTTGTCTTGATCTGGTCCCTGACAGGCCTGCCTGTTGTTGTTGAAACTTCTGTGCAAGAGGGGGAAAAAGACATGTCCTCATATTTCCATCAATGAACCCCAATCAAACTAAAGGACATCAAGCCTTCGTTCTTTTAAAGAATAACACCAAATCAAAAGTCTTACCCTTTGAACAGCCAAGAATGTCCACATCTAATGTTGTTTTATTGGCACCGAAAACCCTACTAGTTCAACACGAATGCTTGTCACATCTTGCAAAGGAGCACTTTCAGGGAGGAGGAACATCACTGGAACTTCCGACTCAAGTGTCACTTTCTTAACCTTGGGAGGGCAACAAAGATAATCTTTTAGTAAATCGAAAAGAAACAAATGTCAAATAAAAACCCCAAATTAAAGCACCACAAATAACCGATTTAAAAACATTTCAAAAGGACTTACTGCTTCTTTTGTCTTTGGATCAAAACGACAGTGAACTTTTCATCTCCCGGACCCCTTGAAGAAAGGATAAATTTGACTTCCAGAGGTCCCAATGTCAAGCCTTCAACAATGTCTCTCACATATTTCAATCTGATTCCCTTGACGACTGACGGTTTTGTATATTCAGAGAGAAGTTTTGGTGTCTTCTTTCTATTGTCCGAAACAGGTGTTGATACAGTCCATAGACCAGTCACACCATCGAAGCTGGAGTCGCCTTCAGCGGTGCGGCTTGCTTCTAGTCCTTCTTCTTCTTCCATTGGCTCAAGACAGTATCCTGTGAGATAAGGAGTAAACAAATTGTCAAACACATTCATTGCAAACTGGGACCCTGACTCAAACTGTCTAGGAAACATTGCACAGCTACTTGCCTGGTGTGGATGACACAAGAGGCAAGGATGTAGTGGTGGTCAGCTGCTCTCCAGCAGGAGTAGTAATAGTGGTGGTTTTCACTTCTTCCGTTGTGAATGAGGGTCCAGTCGTCACCTTTGTCACAGTAGAAACCAAGGTGGTTTCACTGACTTCTGGAAAACACAAATAGAAAGTGAATTCAGAAAAAAAGCAACTCACAATAACAGTTGTCTTTAAAGTTCCCTCTTCCAAAAAAGGGAAGAAGTAACAAAGACGAGAATACTGACAGATTTCAAATAAATGTCATGATGCCCTCACCTCCTGTTGTGACCTTTGGTGGAGATGTTGTTTTAACAGTTGTTGTTTCCTCAGTGGTTATCCCAGCAGGTGAAGTCACAACATTTACTGTAGTTACTTTGACCTTCTTTGGTAAGGTTGTCTTGATCTGGTCCCTGACAGGCCTGCCTGTTGTTGTTGAAACTTCTGTGCAAGAGGGGGAAAAAGACATGTCCTCATATTTCCATCAATGAACCCCAATCAAACTAAAGGACATCAAGCCTTTGTTCTTTTAAAGAATAACACCAAATCAAAAGTCTTACCCTTTGAACAGCCAAGAATGTCCACATCTAATGTTGTTTTATTGGCACCGAAAACCCTACTAGTTCAACACGAATGCTTGTCACATCTTGCAAAGGAGCACTTTCAGGGAGGAGGAACATCACTGGAACTTCCGACTCAAGTGTCACTTTCTTAACCTTGGGAGGGCAACAAAGATAATCTTTTAGTAAATCGAAAAGAAACAAATGTCAAATAAAAAACCCAAATAAAAGCACCACAAATAACCGATTTAAAAACATTTCAAAAGGACTTACTGCTTCTTTTGTCTTTGGATCAAAAACGTCAGTGAACTTTTCATCTCCCGGACCCCTTGAAGAAAGGATAAATTTGACTTCCAGAGGTCCCAATGTCAAGCCTTCAACAATGTCTCTCACATATTTCAATCTGATTCCTTTGACGACTGACGGTTTTGTATATTCAGAGAGAAGTTTTGGTGTCTTCTTTCTATTGTCCGAAACAGGTGTTGATACAGTCCATAGACCAGTCACATCATCGAAGCTGGAGTCGCCTTCAGCGGTGCGGCTTGCTTCTAGTCCTTCTTCTTCTTCCATTGGCTCAAGACAGTATCCTGTGAGATAAGGAGTAAACAAATTGTCAAACACATTCATTGCAAACTGGGACCCTGACTCAAACTGTCTAGGAAACATTGCACAGCTACTTGCCTGGTGTGGATGACACAAGAGGCAAGGATGTAGTGGTGGTCAGCTGCTCTCCAGCAGGAGTAGTAATAGTGGTGGTTTTCACTTCTTCCGTTGTGAATGAGGGTCCAGTCGTCACCTTTGTCACAGTAGAAACCAAGGTGGTTTCACTGACTTCTGGAAAACACAAATAGAAAGTGAATTCAGAAAAAAGCAACTCACAATAACAGTTGTCTTTAAAGTTCCCTCTTCCAAAAAGGGAAGAAGTAACAAAGACGAGAATACTGACAGATTTCAAATAAATGTCATGATGCCCTCACCTCCTGTTGTGACCTTTGGTGGAGATGTTGTTTTAACAGTTGTTGTTTCCTCAGTGGTTATCCCAGCAGGTGAAGTCACAACATTTACTGTAGTTACTTTGACCTTCTTTGGTAAGGTTGTCTTGATCTGGTCCCTGACAGGCCTGCCTGTTGTTGTTGAAACTTCTGTGCAAGAGGGGGAAAAAGACATGTCCTCATATTTCCATCAATGAACCCCAATCAAACTAAAGGACATCAAGCCTTCGTTCTTTTAAAGAATAACACCAAATCAAAAGTCTTACCCTTTGAACAGCCAAGAATGTCCACATCTAATGTTGTTTTATTGGCACCGGAAAACCCTACTAGTTCAACACGAATGCTTGTCACATCTTGCAAAGGAGCACTTTCAGGGAGGAGGAACATCACTGGAACTTCCGACTCAAGTGTCACTTTCTTAACCTTGGGAGGGCAACAAAGATAATCTTTTAGTAAATCGAAAAGAAACAAATGTCAAATAAAAACCCCAAATTAAAGCACCACAAATAACCGATTTAAAAACATTTCAAAAGGACTTACTGCTTCTTTTGTCTTTGGATCAAAAACGTCAGTGAACTTTTCATCTCCCGGACCCCTTGAAGAAAGGATAAATTTGACTTCCAGAGGTCCCAATGTCAAGCCTTCAACAATGTCTCTCACATATTTCAATCTGATTCCCTTGACGACTGACGGTTTTGTATATTCAGAGAGAAGTTTTGGTGTCTTCTTTCTATTGTCCGAAACAGGTGTTGATACAGTCCATAGACCAGTCACATCATCGAAGCTGGAGTCGCCTTCAGCGGTGCGGCTTGCTTCTAGTCCTTCTTCTTCTTCCATTGGCTCAAGACAGTATCCTGTGAGATAAGGAGTAAACAAATTGTCAAACACATTCATTGCAAACTGGGACCCTGACTCAAACTGTCTAGGAAACATTGCACAGCTACTTGCCTGGTGTGGATGACACAAGAGGCAAGGATGTAGTGGTGGTCAGCTGCTCTCCAGCAGGAGTAGTAATAGTGGTGGTTTTCACTTCTTCCGTTGTGAATGAGGGTCCAGTCGTCACCTTTGTCACAGTAGAAACCAAGGTGGTTTCACTGACTTCTGGAAAACACAAATAGAAAGTGAATTCAGAAAAAAAGCAACTCACAATAACAGTTGTCTTTAAAGTTCCCTCTTCCAAAAAATGGAAGAAGTAACAAAGACGAGAATACTGACAGATTTCAAATAAATGTCATGATGCCCTCACCTCCTGTTGTGACCTTTGGTGGAGATGTTGTTTTAACAGTTGTTGTTTCCTCAGTGGTTATCCCAGCAGGTGAAGTCACAACATTTACTGTAGTTACTTTGACCTTCTTTGGTAAGGTTGTCTTGATCTGGTCCCTGACAGGCCTGCCTGTTGTTGTTGAAACTTCTGTGCAAGAGGGGAAAAGACATGTCCTCATATTTCCATCAATGAACCCCAATCAAACTAAAGGACATCAAGCCTTCGTTCTTTTAAAGAATAACACCAAATCAAAAGTCTTACCCTTTGAACAGCCAAGAATGTCCACATCTAATGTTGTTTTATTGGCACCGAAAACCCTACTAGTTCAACACGAATGCTTGTCACATCTTGCAAAGGAGCACTTTCAGGGAGGAGGAACATCACTGGAACTTCCGACTCAAGTGTCACTTTCTTAACCTTGGGAGGGCAACAAAGATAATCTTTTAGTAAATCGAAAAGAAACAAATGTCAAATAAAAAACCCAAATAAAAGCACCACAAATAACCGATTTAAAAACATTTCAAAAGGACTTACTGCTTCTTTTGTCTTTGGATCAAAACGTCAGTGAACTTTTCATCTCCCGGACCCCTTGAAGAAAGGATAAATTTGACTTCCAGAGGTCCCAATGTCAAGCCTTCAACAATGTCTCTCACATATTTCAATCTGATTCCTTTGACGACTGACGGTTTTGTATATTCAGAGAGAAGTTTTGGTGTCTTCTTTCTATTGTCCGAAACAGGTGTTGATACAGTCCATAGACCAGTCACACCATCGAAGCTGGAGTCGCCTTCAGCGGTGCGGCTTGCTTCTAGTCCTTCTTCTTCTTCCATTGGCTCAAGACAGTATCCTGTGAGATAAGGAGTAAACAAATTGTCAAACACATTCATTGCAAACTGGGACCCTGACTCAAACTGTCTAGGAAACATTGCACAGCTACTTGCCTGGTGTGGATGACACAAGAGGCAAGGATGTAGTGGTGGTCAGCTGCTCTCCAGCAGGAGTAGTAATAGTGGTGGTTTTCACTTCTTCCGTTGTGAATGAGGGTCCAGTCGTCACCTTTGTCACAGTAGAAACCAAGGTGGTTTCACTGACTTCTGGAAAACACAAATAGAAAGTGAATTCAGAAAAAAAGCAACTCACAATAACAGTTGTCTTTAAAGTTCCCTCTTCCAAAAAAGGGAAGAAGTAACAAAGACGAGAATACTGACAGATTTCAAATAAATGTCATGATGCCCTCACCTCCTGTTGTGACCTTTGGTGGAGATGTTGTTTTAACAGTTGTTGTTTCCTCAGTGGTTATCCCAGCAGGTGAAGTCACAACATTTACTGTAGTTACTTTGACCTTCTTTGGTAAGGTTGTCTTGATCTGGTCCCTGACAGGCCTGCCTGTTGTTGTTGAAACTTCTGTGCAAGAGGGGGAAAAAGACATGTCCTCATATTTCCATCAATGAACCCCAATCAAACTAAAGGACATCAAGCCTTTGTTCTTTTAAAGTAACACCAAATCAAAAGTCTTACCCTTTGAACAGCCAAGAATGTCCACATCTAATGTTGTTTTATTGGCACCGGAAAACCCTACTAGTTCAACACGAATGCTTGTCACATCTTGCAAAGGAGCACTTTCAGGGAGGAACATCACTGGAACTTCCGACTCAAGTGTCACTTTCTTAACCTTGGGAGGGCAACAAAGATAATCTTTTAGTAAATCGAAAAGAAACAAATGTCAAATAAAAACCCCAAATTAAAGCACCACAAATAACCGATTTAAAAACATTTCAAAAGGACTTACTGCTTCTTTTGTCTTTGGATCAAAAACGTCAGTGAACTTTTCATCTCCCGGACCCCTTGAAGAAAGGATAAATTCGACTTCCAGAGGTCCCAATGTCAAGCCTTCAACAATGTCTCTCACATATTTCAATCTAATTCCCTTGACGACTGACGGTTTTGTATATTCAGAGAGAAGTTTTGGTGTCTTCTTTCTATTGTCCGAAACAGGTGTTGATACAGTCCATAGACCAGTCACATCATCGAAGCTGGAGTCGCCTTCAGTGGTGCGGCTTGCTTCTAGTCCTTCTTCTTCTTCCATTGGCTCAAGACAGTATCCTGTGAGATAAGGAGTAAACAAATTGTCAAACACATTCATTGCAAACTGGGACCCTGACTCAAACTGTCTAGGAAACATTGCACAGCTACTTGCCTGGTGTGGATGACACAAGAGGCAAGGATGTAGTGGTGGTCAGCTGCTCTCCAGCAGGAGTAGTAATAGTGGTGGTTTTCACTTCTTCCGTTGTGAATGAGGGTCCAGTCGTCACCTTTGTCACAGTAGAAACCAAGGTGGTTTCACTGACTTCTGGAAAACACAAATAAAAAGTGAATTCAGAAAAAAAGCTCCTCACAATAACAGTTGTCTTTAAAGTTCCCTCTTCCAAAAAATGGAAGAAGTAACAAAGACGAGAATACTGACAGATTTCAAATAAATGTCATGATGCCCTCACCTCCTGTTGTGACCTTTGGTGGAGATGTTGTTTTAACAGTTGTTGTTTCCTCAGTGGTTATCCCAGCAGGTGAAGTCACAACATTTACTGTAGTTACTTTGACCTTCTTTGGTAAGGTTGTCTTGATCTGGTCCCTGACAGGCCTGCCTGTTGTTGTTGAAACTTCTGTGCAAGAGGGGGAAAAAGACATGTCCTCATAATTCCATCAATGAACCCCCAATCAAACTAAAGGACATCAAGCCTTCGTTCTTTCAAAGAATAACACCAAATCAAAAGTCTTACCCTTTGAACAGCCAAGAATGTCCACATCTAATGTTGTTTTATTGGCACCGGAAAACCCTACTAGTTCAACACGAATGCTTGTCACATCTTGCAAAGGAGCACTTTCAGGGAGGAGGAACATCACTGGAACTTCCGACTCAAGTGTCACTTTCTTAACCTTGGGAGGGCAACAAAGATAATCTTTTAGTAAATCGAAAAGAAACAAATGTCAAATAAAAAACCCAAATAAAAGCACCACAAATAACCGATTTAAAAACATTTCAAAAGGACTTACTGCTTCTTTTGTCTTTGGATCAAAAATGTCAGTGAACTTTTCATCTCCCGGACCCCTTGAAGAAAGGATAAATTTGACTTCCAGAGGTCCCAATGTCAAGCCTTCAACAATGTCTCTCACATATTTCAATCTGATTCCTTTGACGACTGACGGTTTTGTATATTCAGAGAGAAGTTTTGGTGTCTTCTTTCTATTGTCCGAAACAGGTGTTGATACAGTCCATAGACCAGTCACATCATCGAAGCTGGAGTTGCCTTCAGCGGTGCGGCTTGCTTCTAGTCCTTCTTCTTCTTCCATTGGCTCAAGACAGTATCCTGTGAGATAAGGAGTAAACAAATTGTCAAACACATTCATTGCAAACTGGGACCCTGACTCAAACTGTCTAGGAAACATTGCACAGCTACTTGCCTGGTGTGGATGACACAAGAGGCAAGGATGTAGTGGTGGTCAGCTGCTCTCCAGCAGGAGTAGTAATAGTGGTGGTTTTCACTTCTTCCGTTGTGAATGAGGGTCCAGTCGTCACCTTTGTCACAGTAGAAACCAAGGTGGTTTCACTGACTTCTGGAAAACACAAATAGAAAGTGAATTCAGAAAAAAGCAACTCACAATAACAGTTGTCTTTAAAGTTCCCTCTTCCAAAAAGGGAAGAAGTAACAAAGACGAGAATACTGACAGATTTCAAATAAATGTCATGATGCCCTCACCTCCTGTTGTGACCTTTGGTGGAGATGTTGTTTTAACAGTTGTTGTTTCCTCAGTGGTTATCCCAGCAGGTGAAGTCACAACATTTACTGTAGTTACTTTGACCTTCTTTGGTAAGGTTGTCTTGATCTGGTCCCTGACAGGCCTGCCTGTTGTTGTTGAAACTTCTGTGCAAGAGGGGGAAAAAGACATGTCCTCATATTTCCATCAATGAACCCCAATCAAACTAAAGGACATCAAGCCTTTGTTCTTTTAAAGAATAACACCAAATCAAAAGTCTTACCCTTTGAACAGCCAAGAATGTCCACATCTAATGTTGTTTTATTGGCACCGGAAAACCCTACTAGTTCAACACGAATGCTTGTCACATCTTGCAAAGGAGCACTTTCAGGGAGGAGGAACATCACTGGAACTTCCGACTCAAGTGTCACTTTCTTAACCTTGGGAGGGCAACAAAGATAATCTTTTAGTAAATCGAAAAGAAACAAATGTCAAATAAAAAACCCCAAATTAAAGCACCACAAATAACCGATTTAAAAACATTTCAAAAGGACTTACTGCTTCTTTTGTCTTTGGATCAAAAACGTCAGTGAACTTTTCATCTCCCGGACCCCTTGAAGAAAGGATAAATTCGACTTCCAGAGGTCCCAATGTCAAGCCTTCAACAATGTCTCTCACATATTTCAATCTAATTCCCTTGACGACTGACGGTTTTGTATATTCAGAGAGAAGTTTTGGTGTCTTCTTTCTATTGTCCGAAACAGGTGTTGATACAGTCCATAGACCAGTCACATCATCGAAGCTGGAGTCGCCTTCAGTGGTGCGGCTTGCTTCTAGTCCTTCTTCTTCTTCCATTGGCTCAAGACAGTATCCTGTGAGATAAGGAGTAAACAAATTGTCAAACACATTCATTGCAAACTGGGACCCTGACTCAAACTGTCTAGGAAACATTGCACAGCTACTTGCCTGGTGTGGATGACACAAGAGGCAAGGATGTAGTGGTGGTCAGCTGCTCTCCAGCAGGAGTAGTAATAGTGGTGGTTTTCACTTCTTCCGTTGTGAATGAGGGTCCAGTCGTCACCTTTGTCACAGTAGAAACCAAGGTGGTTTCACTGACTTCTGGAAAACACAAATAGAAAGTGAATTCAGAAAAAAAGCAACTCACAATAACAGTTGTCTTTAAAGTTCCCTCTTCCAAAAATGGAAGAAGTAACAAAGACGAGAATACTGACAGATTTCAAATAAATGTCATGATGCCCTCACCTCCTGTTGTGACCTTTGGTGGAGATGTTGTTTTAACAGTTGTTGTTTCCTCAGTGGTTATCCCAGCAGGTGAAGTCACAACATTTACTGTAGTTACTTTGACCTTCTTTGGTAAGGTTGTCTTGATCTGGTCCCTGACAGGCCTGCCTGTTGTTGTTGAAACTTCTGTGCAAGAGGGAAAAAGACATGTCCTCATAATTCCATCAATGAACCCCCAATCAAACTAAAGGACATCAAGCCTTCGTTCTTTCAAAGAATAACACCAAATCAAAAGTCTTACCCTTTGAACAGCCAAGAATGTCCACATCTAATGTTGTTTTATTGGCACCGGAAAACCCTACTAGTTCAACACGAATGCTTGTCACATCTTGCAAAGGAGCACTTTCAGGGAGGAGGAACATCACTGGAACTTCCGACTCAAGTGTCACTTTCTTAACCTTGGGAGGGCAACAAAGATAATCTTTTAGTAAATCGAAAAGAAACAAATGTCAAATAAAAACCCAAATAAAAGCACCACAAATAACCGATTTAAAAACATTTCAAAAGGACTTACTGCTTCTTTTGTCTTTGGATCAAAATGTCAGTGAACTTTTCATCTCCGGACCCCTTGAAGAAAGGATAAATTTGACTTCCAGAGGTCCCAATGTCAAGCCTTCAACAATGTCTCTCACATATTTCAATCTGATTCCTTGACGACTGACGGTTTTGTATATTCAGAGAGAAGTTTTGGTGTCTTCTTTCTATTGTCCGAAACAGGTGTTGATACAGTCCATAGACCAGTCACATCATCGAAGCTGGAGTTGCCTTCAGCGGTGCGGCTTGCTTCTAGTCCTTCTTCTTCTTCCATTGGCTCAAGACAGTATCCTGTGAGATAAGGAGTAAACAAATTGTCAAACACATTCATTGCAAACTGGGACCCTGACTCAAACTGTCTAGGAAACATTGCACAGCTACTTGCCTGGTGTGGATGACACAAGAGGCAAGGATGTAGTGGTGGTCAGCTGCTCTCCAGCAGGAGTAGTAATAGTGGTGGTTTTCACTTCTTCCGTTGTGAATGAGGGTCCAGTCGTCACCTTTGTCACAGTAGAAACCAAGGTGGTTTCACTGACTTCTGGAAAACACAAATAGAAAGTGAATTCAGAAAAAAGCAACTCACAATAACAGTTGTCTTTAAAGTTCCCTCTTCCAAAAAAGGGAAGAAGTAACAAAGACGAGAATACTGACAGATTTCAAATAAATGTCATGATGCCCTCACCTCCTGTTGTGACCTTTGGTGGAGATGTTGTTTTAACAGTTGTTGTTTCCTCAGTGGTTATCCCAGCAGGTGAAGTCACAACATTTACTGTAGTTACTTTGACCTTCTTTGGTAAGGTTGTCTTGATCTGGTCCCTGACAGGCCTGCCTGTTGTTGTTGAAACTTCTGTGCAAGAGGGGAAAAGACATGTCCTCATATTTCCATCAATGAACCCCAATCAAACTAAAGGACATCAAGCCTTCGTTCTTTTAAAGAATAACACCAAATCAAAAGTCTTACCCTTTGAACAGCCAAGAATGTCCACATCTAATGTTGTTTTATTGGCACCGAAAACCCTACTAGTTCAACACGAATGCTTGTCACATCTTGCAAAGGAGCACTTTCAGGGAGGAGGAACATCACTGGAACTTCCGACTCAAGTGTCACTTTCTTAACCTTGGGAGGGCAACAAAGATAATCTTTTAGTAAATCGAAAAGAAACAAATGTCAAATAAAAACCCAAATTAAAGCACCACAAATAACCGATTTAAAAACATTTCAAAAGGACTTACTGCTTCTTTTGTCTTTGGATCAAAACGTCAGTGAACTTTTCATCTCCCGGACCCCTTGAAGAAAGGATAAATTTGACTTCCAGAGGTCCCAATGTCAAGCCTTCAACAATGTCTCTCACATATTTCAATCTGATTCCCTTGACGACTGACGGTTTTGTATATTCAGAGAGAAGTTTTGGTGTCTTCTTTCTATTGTCCGAAACAGGTGTTGATACAGTCCATAGACCAGTCACATCATCGAAGCTGGAGTCGCCTTCAGCGGTGCGGCTTGCTTCTAGTCCTTCTTCTTCTTCCATTGGCTCAAGACAGTATCCTGTGAGATAAGGAGTAAACAAATTGTCAAACACATTCATTGCAAACTGGGACCCTGACTCAAACTGTCTAGGAAACATTGCACAGCTACTTGCCTGGTGTGGATGACACAAGAGGCAAGGATGTAGTGGTGGTCAGCTGCTCTCCAGCAGGAGTAGTAATAGTGGTGGTTTTCACTTCTTCCGTTGTGAATGAGGGTCCAGTCGTCACCTTTGTCACAGTAGAAACCAAGGTGGTTTCACTGACTTCTGGAAAACACAAATAGAAAGTGAATTCAGAAAAAAGCAACTCACAATAACAGTTGTCTTTAAAGTTCCCTCTTCCAAAAATGGAAGAAGTAACAAAGACGAGAATACTGACAGATTTCAAATAAATGTCATGATGCCCTCACCTCCTGTTGTGACCTTTGGTGGAGATGTTGTTTTAACAGTTGTTGTTTCCTCAGTGGTTATCCCAGCAGGTGAAGTCACAACATTTACTGTAGTTACTTTGACCTTCTTTGGTAAGGTTGTCTTGATCTGGTCCCTGACAGGCCTGCCTGTTGTTGTTGAAACTTCTGTGCAAGAGGGGGAAAAAGACATGTCCTCATAATTCCATCAATGAACCCCCAATCAAACTAAAGGACATCAAGCCTTCGTTCTTTTAAAGAATAACACCAAATCAAAAGTCTTACCCTTTGAACAGCCAAGAATGTCCACATCTAATGTTGTTTTATTGGCACCGGAAAACCCTACTAGTTCAACACGAATGCTTGTCACATCTTGCAAAGGAGCACTTTCAGGGAGGAGGAACATCACTGGAACTTCCGACTCAAGTGTCACTTTCTTAACCTTGGGAGGGCAACAAAGATAATCTTTTAGTAAATCGAAAAGAAACAAATGTCAAATAAAAAACCCAAATAAAAGCACCACAAATAACCGATTTAAAAACATTTCAAAAGGACTTACTGCTTCTTTTGTCTTTGGATCAAAAACGTCAGTGAACTTTTCATCTCCCGGACCCCTTGAAGAAAGGATAAATTTGACTTCCAGAGGTCCCAATGTCAAGCCTTCAACAATGTCTCTCACATATTTCAATCTGATTCCTTTGACGACTGACGGTTTTGTATATTCAGAGAGAAGTTTTGGTGTCTTCTTTCTATTGTCCGAAACAGGTGTTGATACAGTCCATAGACCAGTCACACCATCGAAGCTGGAGTCGCCTTCAGCGGTGCGGCTTGCTTCTAGTCCTTCTTCTTCTTCCATTGGCTCAAGACAGTATCCTGTGAGATAAGGAGTAAACAAATTGTCAAACACATTCATTGCAAACTGGGACCCTGACTCAAACTGTCTAGGAAACATTGCACAGCTACTTGCCTGGTGTGGATGACACAAGAGGCAAGGATGTAGTGGTGGTCAGCTGCTCTCCAGCAGGAGTAGTAATAGTGGTGGTTTTCACTTCTTCCGTTGTGAATGAGGGTCCAGTCGTCACCTTTGTCACAGTAGAAACCAAGGTGGTTTCACTGACTTCTGGAAAACACAAATAGAAAGTGAATTCAGAAAAAAAGCAACTCACAATAACAGTTGTCTTTAAAGTTCCCTCTTCCAAAAAAGGGAAGAAGTAACAAAGACGAGAATACTGACAGATTTCAAATAAATGTCATGATGCCCTCACCTCCTGTTGTGACCTTTGGTGGAGATGTTGTTTTAACAGTAGTTGTTTCCTCAGTGGTTATCCCAGCAGGTGAAGTCATAACATTTACTGTAGTTACTTTGACCTTCTTTGGTAAGGTTGTCTTGATCTGGTCCCTGACAGGCCTGCCTGTTGTTGTTGAAACTTCTGTGCAAGAGGGGGAAAAAGACATGTCCTCATATTTCCATCAATGAACCCCAATCAAACTAAAGGACATCAAGCCTTTGTTCTTTTAAAGAATAACACCAAATCAAAAGTCTTACCCTTTGAACAGCCAAGAATGTCCACATCTAATGTTGTTTTATTGGCACCGGAAAACCCTACTAGTTCAACACGAATGCTTGTCACATCTTGCAAAGGAGCACTTTCAGGGAGGAGGAACATCACTGGAACTTCCGACTCAAGTGTCACTTTCTTAACCTTGGGAGGGCAACAAAGATAATCTTTTAGTAAATCGAAAAGAAACAAATGTCAAATAAAAACCCCAAATTAAAGCACCACAAATAACCGATTTAAAAACATTTCAAAAGGACTTACTGCTTCTTTTGTCTTTGGATCAAAACGTCAGTGAACTTTTCATCTCCGGACCCCTTGAAGAAAGGATAAATTCGACTTCCAGAGGTCCCAATGTCAAGCCTTCAACAATGTCTCTCACATATTTCAATCTAATTCCCTTGACGACTGACGGTTTTGTATATTCAGAGAGAAGTTTTGGTGTCTTCTTTCTATTGTCCGAAACAGGTGTTGATACAGTCCATAGACCAGTCACATCATCGAAGCTGGAGTCGCCTTCAGTGGTGCGGCTTGCTTCTAGTCCTTCTTCTTCTTCCATTGGCTCAAGACAGTATCCTGTGAGATAAGGAGTAAACAAATTGTCAAACACATTCATTGCAAACTGGGACCCTGACTCAAACTGTCTAGGAAACATTGCACAGCTACTTGCCTGGTGTGGATGACACAAGAGGCAAGGATGTAGTGGTGGTCAGCTGCTCTCCAGCAGGAGTAGTAATAGTGGTGGTTTTCACTTCTTCCGTTGTGAATGAGGGTCCAGTCGTCACCTTTGTCACAGTAGAAACCAAGGTGGTTTCACTGACTTCTGGAAAACACAAATAGAAAGTGAATTCAGAAAAAAGCAACTCACAATAACAGTTGTCTTTAAAGTTCCTCTTCCAAAAAGGGAAGAAGTAACAAAGACGAGAATACTGACAGATTTCAAATAAATGTCATGATGCCCTCACCTCCTGTTGTGACCTTTGGTGGAGATGTTGTTTTAACAGTTGTTGTTTCCTCAGTGGTTATCCCAGCAGGTGAAGTCACAACATTTACTGTAGTTACTTTGACCTTCTTTGGTAAGGTTGTCTTGATCTGGTCCCTGACAGGCCTGCCTGTTGTTGTTGAAACTTCTGTGCAAGAGGGGAAAAAGACATGTCCTCATATTTCCATCAATGAACCCCAATCAAACTAAAGGACATCAAGCCTTTGTTCTTTTAAAGAATAACACCAAATCAAAAGTCTTACCCTTTGAACAGCCAAGAATGTCCACATCTAATGTTGTTTTATTGGCACCGGAAAACCCTACTAGTTCAACACGAATGCTTGTCACATCTTGCAAAGGAGCACTTTCAGGGAGGAGGAACATCACTGGAACTTCCGACTCAAGTGTCACTTTCTTAACCTTGGGAGGGCAACAAAGATAATCTTTTAGTAAATCGAAAAGAAACAAATGTCAAATAAAAACCCCAAATAAAAGCACCACAAATAACCGATTTAAAAACATTTCAAAAGGACTTACTGCTTCTTTTGTCTTTGGATCAAAAACGTCAGTGAACTTTTCATCTCCCGGACCCCTTGAAGAAAGGATAAATTTGACTTCCAGAGGTCCCAATGTCAAGCCTTCAACAATGTCTCTCACATATTTCAATCTGATTCCTTTGACGACTGACGGTTTTGTATATTCAGAGAGAAGTTTTGGTGTCTTCTTTCTATTGTCCGAAACAGGTGTTGATACAGTCCATAGACCAGTCACATCATCGAAGCTGGAGTTGCCTTCAGCGGTGCGGCTTGCTTCTAGTCCTTCTTCTTCTTCCATTGGCTCAAGACAGTATCCTGTGAGATAAGGAGTAAACAAATTGTCAAACACATTCATTGCAAACTGGGACCCTGACTCAAACTGTCTAGGAAACATTGCACAGCTACTTGCCTGGTGTGGATGACACAAGAGGCAAGGATGTAGTGGTGGTCAGCTGCTCTCCAGCAGGAGTAGTAATAGTGGTGGTTTTCACTTCTTCCGTTGTGAATGAGGGTCCAGTCGTCACCTTTGTCACAGTAGAAACCAAGGTGGTTTCACTGACTTCTGGAAAACACAAATAGAAAGTGAATTCAGAAAAAAGCAACTCACAATAACAGTTGTCTTTAAAGTTCCCTCTTCCAAAAAAGGGAAGAAGTAACAAAGACGAGAATACTGACAGATTTCAAATAAATGTCATGATGCCCTCACCTCCTGTTGTGACCTTTGGTGGAGATGTTGTTTTAACAGTTGTTGTTTCCTCAGTGGTTATCCCAGCAGGTGAAGTCACAACATTTACTGTAGTTACTTTGACCTTCTTTGGTAAGGTTGTCTTGATCTGGTCCCTGACAGGCCTGCCTGTTGTTGTTGAAACTTCTGTGCAAGAGGGGGAAAAAGACATGTCCTCATATTTCCATCAATGAACCCCAATCAAACTAAAGGACATCAAGCCTTCGTTCTTTTAAAGAATAACACCAAATCAAAAGTCTTACCCTTTGAACAGCCAAGAATGTCCACATCTAATGTTGTTTTATTGGCACCGAAAACCCTACTAGTTCAACACGAATGCTTGTCACATCTTGCAAAGGAGCACTTTCAGGAGGAGGAACATCACTGGAACTTCCGACTCAAGTGTCACTTTCTTAACCTTGGGAGGGCAACAAAGATAATCTTTTAGTAAATCGAAAAGAAACAAATGTCAAATAAAAACCCAAATTAAAGCACCACAAATAACCGATTTAAAAACATTTCAAAAGGACTTACTGCTTCTTTTGTCTTTGGATCAAAACGTCAGTGAACTTTTCATCTCCGGACCCCTTGAAGAAAGGATAAATTCGACTTCCAGAGGTCCCAATGTCAAGCCTTCAACAATGTCTCTCACATATTTCAATCTGATTCCCTTGACGACTGACGGTTTTGTATATTCAGAGAGAAGTTTTGGTGTCTTCTTTCTATTGTCCGAAACAGGTGTTGATACAGTCCATAGACCAGTCACATCATCGAAGCTGGAGTCGCCTTCAGCGGTGCGGCTTGCTTCTAGTCCTTCTTCTTCTTCCATTGGCTCAAGACAGTATCCTGTGAGATAAGGAGTAAACAAATTGTCAAACACATTCATTGCAAACTGGGACCCTGACTCAAACTGTCTAGGAAACATTGCACAGCTACTTGCCTGGTGTGGATGACACAAGAGGCAAGGATGTAGTGGTGGTCAGCTGCTCTCCAGCAGGAGTAGTAATAGTGGTGGTTTTCACTTCTTCCGTTGTGAATGAGGGTCCAGTCGTCACCTTTGTCACAGTAGAAACCAAGGTGGTTTCACTGACTTCTGGAAAACACAAATAGAAAGTGAATTCAGAAAAAAGCAACTCACAATAACAGTTGTCTTTAAAGTTCCCTCTTCCAAAAATGGAAGAAGTAACAAAGACGAGAATACTGACAGATTTCAAATAAATGTCATGATGCCCTCACCTCCTGTTGTGACCTTTGGTGGAGATGTTGTTTTAACAGTTGTTGTTTCCTCAGTGGTTATCCCAGCAGGTGAAGTCACAACATTTACTGTAGTTACTTTGACCTTCTTTGGTAAGGTTGTCTTGATCTGGTCCCTGACAGGCCTGCCTGTTGTTGTTGAAACTTCTGTGCAAGAGGGGGAAAAAGACATGTCCTCATATTTCCATCAATGAACCCCAATCAAACTAAAGGACATCAAGCCTTCGTTCTTTTAAAGAATAACACCAAATCAAAAGTCTTACCCTTTGAACAGCCAAGAATGTCCACATCTAATGTTGTTTTATTGGCACCGAAAACCCTACTAGTTCAACACGAATGCTTGTCACATCTTGCAAAGGAGCACTTTCAGGGAGGAGGAACATCACTGGAACTTCCGACTCAAGTGTCACTTTCTTAACCTTGGGAGGGCAACAAAGATAATCTTTTAGTAAATCGAAAAGAAACAAATGTCAAATAAAAACCCCAAATTAAAGCACCACAAATAACCGATTTAAAAACATTTCAAAAGGACTTACTGCTTCTTTTGTCTTTGGATCAAAAACGTCAGTGAACTTTTCATCTCCCGGACCCCTTGAAGAAAGGATAAATTTGACTTCCAGAGGTCCCAATGTCAAGCCTTCAACAATGTCTCTCACATATTTCAATCTGATTCCCTTGACGACTGACGGTTTTGTATATTCAGAGAGAAGTTTTGGTGTCTTCTTTCTATTGTCCGAAACAGGTGTTGATACAGTCCATAGACCAGTCACACCATCGAAGCTGGAGTCGCCTTCAGCGGTGCGACTTGCTTCTAGTCCTTCTTCTTCTTCCATTGGCTCAAGACAGTATCCTGTGAGATAAGGAGTAAACAAATTGTCAAACACATTCATTGCAAACTGGGACCCTGACTCAAACTGTCTAGGAAACATTGCACAGCTACTTGCCTGGTGTGGATGACACAAGAGGCAAGGATGTAGTGGTGGTCAGCTGCTCTCCAGCAGGAGTAGTAATAGTGGTGGTTTTCACTTCTTCCGTTGTGAATGAGGGTCCAGTCGTCACCTTTGTCACAGTAGAAACCAAGGTGGTTTCACTGACTTCTGGAAAACACAAATAGAAAGTGAATTCAGAAAAAAAGCAACTCACAATAACAGTTGTCTTTAAAGTTCCCTCTTCCAAAAAAGGGAAGAAGTAACAAAGACGAGAATACTGACAGATTTCAAATAAATGTCATGATGCCCTCACCTCCTGTTGTGACCTTTGGTGGAGATGTTGTTTTAACAGTTGTTGTTTCCTCAGTGGTTATCCCAGCAGGTGAAGTCACAACATTTACTGTAGTTACTTTGACCTTCTTTGGTAAGGTTGTCTTGATCTGGTCCCTGACAGGCCTGCCTGTTGTTGTTGAAACTTCTGTGCAAGAGGGGGAAAAAGACATGTCCTCATATTTCCATCAATGAACCCCAATCAAACTAAAGGACATCAAGCCTTTGTTCTTTTAAAGTAACACCAAATCAAAAGTCTTACCCTTTGAACAGCCAAGAATGTCCACATCTAATGTTGTTTTATTGGCACCGGAAAACCCTACTAGTTCAACACGAATGCTTGTCACATCTTGCAAAGGAGCACTTTCAGGGAGGAGGAACATCACTGGAACTTCCGACTCAAGTGTCACTTTCTTAACCTTGGGAGGGCAACAAAGATAATCTTTTAGTAAATCGAAAAGAAACAAATGTCAAATAAAAACCCCAAATTAAAGCACCACAAATAACCGATTTAAAAACATTTCAAAAGGACTTACTGCTTCTTTTGTCTTTGGACCAAAAACGTCAGTGAACTTTTCATCTCCCGGACCCCTTGAAGAAAGGATAAATTCGACTTCCAGAGGTCCCAATGTCAAGCCTTCAACAATGTCTCTCACATATTTCAATCTAATTCCCTTGACGACTGACGGTTTTGTATATTCAGAGAGAAGTTTTGGTGTCTTCTTTCTATTGTCCGAAACAGGTGTTGATACAGTCCATAGACCAGTCACATCATCGAAGCTGGAGTCGCCTTCAGTGGTGCGGCTTGCTTCTAGTCCTTCTTCTTCGTCCATTGGCTCAAGACAGTATCCTGTGAGATAAGGAGTAAACAAATTGTCAAACACATTCATTGCAAACTGGGACCCTGACTCAAACTGTCTAGGAAACATTGCACAGCTACTTGCCTGGTGTGGATGACACAAGAGGCAAGGATGTAGTGGTGGTCAGCTGCTCTCCAGCAGGAGTAGTAATAGTGGTGGTTTTCACTTCTTCCGTTGTGAATGAGGGTCCAGTCGTCACCTTTGTCACAGTAGAAACCAAGGTGGTTTCACTGACTTCTGGAAAACACAAATAAAAAGTGAATTCAGAAAAAAAGCTCCTCACCATAACAGTTGTCTTTAAAGTTCCCTCTTCCAAAAAATGGAAGAAGTAACAAAGACGAGAATACTGACAGATTTCAAATAAATGTCATGATGCCCTCACCTCCTGTTGTGACCTTTGGTGGAGATGTTGTTTTAACAGTTGTTGTTTCCTCAGTGGTTATCCCAGCAGGTGAAGTCACAACATTTACTGTAGTTACTTTGACCTTCTTTGGTAAGGTTGTCTTGATCTGGTCCCTGACAGGCCTGCCTGTTGTTGTTGAAACTTCTGTGCAAGAGGGGGAAAAAGACATGTCCTCATAATTCCATCAATGAACCCCAATTCAAACTATAGGACATCAAGACTTCGTTCTTTCATAGTATAACACCAAATCATTAGTCTTACCCTTTTTACTGCCAAGAATGTCCTCTTCTTTTGTTGTTTTATTGGCACCGAAAACCCTACTAGTTCAACACGAATGCTTGTCACATCTTGCAAAGGAGCACTTTCAGGAGGAGGAACATCACTGGAACTTCCGACTCAAGTGTCACTTTCTTAACCTTGGGAGGGCAACAAAGATAATCTTTTAGTAAATCGAAAAGAAACAAATGTCAAATAAAAAACCCAAATAAAAGCACCACAAATAACCGATTTAAAAACATTTCAAAAGGACTTACTGCTTCTTTTGTCTTTGGATCAAAAATGTCAGTGAACTTTTCATCTCCCGGACCCCTTGAAGAAAGGATAAATTTGACTTCCAGAGGTCCCAATGTCAAGCCTTCAACAATGTCTCTCACATATTTCAATCTGATTCCTTTGACGACTGACGGTTTTGTATATTCAGAGAGAAGTTTTGGTGTCTTCTTTCTATTGTCCGAAACAGGTGTTGATACAGTCCATAGACCAGTCACATCATCGAAGCTGGAGTTGCCTTCAGCGGTGCGGCTTGCTTCTAGTCCTTCTTCTTCTTCCATTGGCTCAAGACAGTATCCTGTGAGATAAGGAGTAAACAAATTGTCAAACACATTCATTGCAAACTGGGACCCTGACTCAAACTGTCTAGGAAACATTGCACAGCTACTTGCCTGGTGTGGATGACACAAGAGGCAAGGATGTAGTGGTGGTCAGCTGCTCTCCAGCAGGAGTAGTAATAGTGGTGGTTTTCACTTCTTCCGTTGTGAATGAGGGTCCAGTCGTCACCTTTGTCACAGTAGAAACCAAGGTGGTTTCACCGACTTCTGGAAAACACAAATAGAAAGTGAATTCAGAAAAAAAGCAACTCACAATAACAGTTGTCTTTAAAGTTCCCTCTTCCAAAAAATGGAAGAAGTAACAAAGACGAGAATACTGACAGATTTCAAATAAATGTCATGATGCCCTCACCTCCTGTTGTGACCTTTGGTGGAGATGTTGTTTTAACAGTTGTTGTTTCCTCAGTGGTTATCCCAGCAGGTGAAGTCATAACATTTACTGTAGTTACTTTGACCTTCTTTGGTAAGGTTGTCTTGATCTGGTCGCTGACAGGCCTGCCTGTTGTTGTTGAAACTTCTGTGCAAGAGGGGGAAAAAGACATGTCCTCATATTTCCATCAATGAACCCCAATCAAACTAAAGGACATCAAGCCTTCGTTCTTTTAAAGAATAACACCAAATCAAAAGTCTTACCCTTTGAACAGCCAAGAATGTCCACATCTAATGTTGTTTTATTGGCACCGGAAAACCCTACTAGTTCAACACGAATGCTTGTCACATCTTGCAAAGGAGCACTTTCAGGGAGGAGGAACATCACTGGAACTTCCGACTCAAGTGTCACTTTCTTAACCTTGGGAGGGCAACAAAGATAATCTTTTAGTAAATCGAAAAGAAACAAATGTCAAATAAAAACCCCAAATTAAAGCACCACAAATAACCGATTTAAAAACATTTCAAAAGGACTTACTGCTTCTTTTGTCTTTGGATCAAAAACGTCAGTGAACTTTTCATCTCCCGGACCCCTTGAAGAAAGGATAAATTTGACTTCCAGAGGTCCCAATGTCAAGCCTTCAACAATGTCTCTCACATATTTCAATCTAATTCCCTTGACGACTGACGGTTTTGTATATTCAGAGAGAAGTTTTGGTGTCTTCTTTCTATTGTCCGAAACAGGTGTTGATACAGTCCATAGACCAGTCACATCATCGAAGCTGGAGTCGCCTTCAGCGGTGCGGCTTGCTTCTAGTCCTTCTTCTTCTTCCATTGGCTCAAGACAGTATCCTGTGAGATAAGGAGTAAACAAATTGTCAAACACATTCATTGCAAACTGGGACCCTGACTCAAACTGTCTAGGAAACATTGCACAGCTACTTGCCTGGTGTGGATGACACAAGAGGCAAGGATGTAGTGGTGGTCAGCTGCTCTCCAGCAGGAGTAGTAATAGTGGTGGTTTTCACTTCTTCCGTTGTGAATGAGGGTCCAGTCGTCACCTTTGTCACAGTAGAAACCAAGGTGGTTTCACTGACTTCTGGAAAACACAAATAGAAAGTGAATTCAGAAAAAAGCAACTCACAATAACAGTTGTCTTTAAAGTTCCCTCTTCCACAAATGGGAAGTAGTAACGAAGATGAGAATACTGACAGATTTCAAATAAATGTCATGATGCCCTCACCTCCTGTTGTGACCTTTGGTGGAGATGTTGTTTTAACAGTTGTTGTTTCCTCAGTGGTTATCCCAGCAGGTGAAGTCACAACATTTACTGTAGTTACTTTGACCTTCTTTGGTAAGGTTGTCTTGATCTGGTCCCTGACAGGCCTGCCTGTTGTTGTTGAAACTTCTGTGCAAGAGGGGGAAAAAGACATGTCCTCATATTTCCATCAATGAACCCCAATCAAACTAAAGGACATCAAGCCTTCGTTCTTTTAAAGAATAACACCAAATCAAAAGTCTTACCCTTTGAACAGCCAAGAATGTCCACATCTAATGTTGTTTTATTGGCACCGGAAAACCCTACTAGTTCAACACGAATGCTTGTCACATCTTGCAAAGGAGCACTTTCAGGGAGGAGGAACATCACTGGAACTTCCGACTCAAGTGTCACTTTCTTAACCTTGGGAGGGCAACAAAGATAATCTTTTAGTAAATCGAAAAGAAACAAATGTCAAATAAAACCCCCAAATAAAAGCACCACAAATAACCGATTTAAAAACATTTCAAAAGGACTTACTGCTTCTTTTGTCTTTGGATCAAAAACGTCAGTGAACTTTTCATCTCCCGGACCCCTTGAAGAAAGGATAAATTCGACTTCCAGAGGTCCCAATGTCAAGCCTTCAACAATGTCTCTCACATATTTCAATCTGATTCCCTTGACGACTGACGGTTTTGTATATTCAGAGAGAAGTTTTGGTGTCTTCTTTCTATTGTCCGAAACAGGTGTTGATACAGTCCATAGACCAGTCACATCATCGAAGCTGGAGTTGCCTTCAGCGGTGCGGCTTGCTTCTAGTCCTTCTTCTTCTTCCATTGGCTCAAGACAGTATCCTGTGAGATAAGGAGTAAACAAATTGTCAAACACATTCATTGCAAACTGGGACCCTGACTCAAACTGTCTAGGAAACATTGCACAGCTACTTGCCTGGTGTGGATGACACAAGAGGCAAGGATGTAGTGGTGGTCAGCTGCTCTCCAGCAGGAGTAGTAATAGTGGTGGTTTTCACTTCTTCCGTTGTGAATGAGGGTCCAGTCATCACCTTTGTCACAGTAGAAACCAAGGTGGTTTCACTGACTTCTGGAAAACACAAATAGAAAGTGAATTCAGAAAAAAAGCAACTCACAATAACAGTTGTCTTTAAAGTTCCCTCTTCCAAAAAATGGAAGAAGTAACAAAGACGAGAATACTGACAGATTTCAAATAAATGTCATGATGCCCTCACCTCCTGTTGTGACCTTTGGTGGAGATGTTGTTTTAACAGTTGTTGTTTCCTCAGTGGTTATCCCAGCAGGTGAAGTCACAACATTTACTGTAGTTACTTTGACCTTCTTTGGTAAGGTTGTCTTGATCTGGTCCCTGACAGGCCTGCCCGTTGTTGTTGAAACTTCTGTGCAAGAGGGGGAAAAAGACATGTCCTCATATTTCCATCAATGAACCCCAATCAAACTAAAGGACATCAAGCCTTTGTTCTTTTAAAGTAACACCAAATCAAAAGTCTTACCCTTTGAACAGCCAAGAATGTCCACATCTAATGTTGTTTTATTGGCACCGGAAAACCCTACTAGTTCAACACGAATGCTTGTCACATCTTGCAAAGGAGCACTTTCAGGGAGGAGGAACATCACTGGAACTTCCGACTCAAGTGTCACTTTCTTAACCTTGGGAGGGCAACAAAGATAATCTTTTAGTAAATCGAAAAGAAACAAATGTCAAATAAAAACCCAGAAATAAAGCACCACAAATAACTGATTTAAAAACATTTCAAAAGGACTTACTGCTTCTTTTGTCTTTGGATCAAAAACGTCAGTGAACTTTTCATCTCCCGGACCCCTTGAAGAAAGGATAAATTCGACTTTCAGAGGTCCCAATGTCAGGCCTTCAACAATGTCTCTCACATATTTCAATCTGATTCCCTTGACGACTGACGGTTTTGTATATTCAGAGAGAAGTTTTGGTGTCTTCTTTCTATTGTCCGAAACAGGTGTTGATACAGTCCATAGACCAGTCACATCATCGAAGCTGGAGTTGCCTTCAGCGGTGCGGCTTGCTTCTAGTCCTTCTTCTTCTTCCATTGGCTCAAGACAGTATCCTGTGAGACAAGGAGTAAACAAATTGTCAAACACATTCATTGCAAACTGGGACCCTGACTCAAACTGTCTAGGAAATATTGCACAGCTACTTGCCTGGTGTGGATGACACGAGAGGCAAGGATGTAGTGGTGGTCAGCTGCTCTCCAGCAGGACTAGTAATAGTGGTGGTTTTCAGTTCTTCCGTTGTGAATGAGGGTCCAGTCGTCACCTTTGTCACAGTAGAAACCAAGGTGGTTTCACTGACTTCTGGAAAACACAAATAAAAAGTGAATTCAGAAAAAAAGCAACTCACAATAACAGTTGTCTTTAAAGTTCCCTCTTCCAAAAAAGGGAAGAAGTAACAAAGACGAGAATACTGACAGATTTCAAATAAATGTCATGATGCCCTCACCTCCTGTTGTGACCTTTGGTGGAGATGTTGTTTTAACAGCTGTTGTTTCCTCAGTGGTTATTCCAGCAGGTGAAGTCACAACATTTACTGTAGTTACTTTGACCTTCTTTGGTAAGGTTGTCTTGATCTGGTCCCTGACAGGCCTGCCCGTTGTTGTTGAAACTTCTGTGCAAGAGGGGGAAAATGTCCTCATATTTCAATCAATGAAGCCCCAATCAGACTAAAGGACATCAAGCCTTCGTTCTTTTGAAGAGTAACAACAAATCAAAATTCTTACCCTTTGAACAGCCAATAATGTCCACATCTAATGTTGTTTTATTGGCACCGGAAACACCTACCAGTTCGACACGAATTCTTGCAATCAGATGTGTTGTTTTCTACCAACTATTTTCAAGATCTTACCTGTTGTTGCTGTAGCAGGAGAAGTTGTTTTGATAGTTGTTGTCTCCTCCGTGGTTGTGCCAAGAGGAGTTGTCACGACATTCTTTCTTGTCACTTTGACTTCGCTTAGAGCAGTTGCCTTCGGCTGGTCTCTCAGTGGCTCAGATGTCACTGTTGTAACTTCTAATTTATAAAAAAAAGCAAACAAACACAAAATAATTCACTACACACCAACCTTTCAAAGTCTTCTTACAGGATGTCATTTTTCCATGAGCAAAATCCTTACCTTTTGTGCATCCTAAGATGGCCACATCCAACTTGATTAAATTTGCAGCACTAACATTGACCACTTCCAAGTAGAAGACAGTCACTTCTTCCAAGGAGGAGACGTCTGGTAACATGTTCGTGTTGGCTGTTCCTGCCTCAAGAGCAGTAGTCATTACCTACACAAAAGCAAAACACAATAACATCAACCGCACAAAACAAGCAGTTTTGGATAGATGGAGTCCAGTAAAAACTATGCCAGCTAGTGAACATTCACAACATATAGACTTACTGGTTGGTTGGACTCCACTTGCGAAACTTCAGTAAACACCTCATCTCCAGGCTTCTTGGATGACACAATAAAACTGATCTTCAGAGGTTCTACTGTCAAGTTATCAGGATTATCAGATCTGTATTCCAACCTGATTCCTCTGATGACTGACGGCTTTGCGTATTCAAAGATCAGTTTTGGAGTCTGGTCTCGGTCCTGCGATACAGGGGCTTCCAACAACCAGGATCCACTCGGCTCATCAATGGTAGACGTGCCCTCGGCAGTTCGCTTTTCATCCAGCACTTCCTCTTCATCCATTGGCTCCAGGCAATACCCTGCAGACATTAAGGATACCAAAATCATAAACACTTTGTACGCTATTTCAGGCTACTTCTCCAAGGGCAAGCACTCTATGCTCCACAATGCTCAAGAGAAAAAGTCAGATTCTCAAGAAAATACCTCACCTGGAGTTGTAGACAACATTGGCAAAGATGTTGTTACTGTTGTGGTCTCTTCTCCCAATGGAGTAACAACAGTAGTGGTTTTCACTTCTTCAGTTGTGATGGCGGGACCAGTCGTTGTTGTCGTCACAGTTGAAACCATTGTAGTTGTTTTCACTGCTACAAATGCAAAAGTCACAAGATTTACTTACAAATATAACATTCAATTCTTGTCACAACTGTTTTCACAAGCCAAATCTCCTCTAAGATAAACTCTACTCAGATTAAGGACTTACCCTCAGCACAACCAAGGAAATCCAGCCTTAAAACAACAGGGCTGTCTGGGGAAACTTTGCTTATTTCCAAACGGACTGCTACGATATTTTCAAGCCTATCTCTTTGCAGAATATGTTCCGCAGCACCAACCCCTTGCAAAGCAACTCTTATTGTCTGTAAAGAAATCAAAAAGTGAACACAGTGATCAACCCTTACTTTCAAGACAAGATCAAGCACAGAGTTGCAAGTCAAAAAACAAAGATGCTTACCTTTGGCTCTCCAATTTCATCCACTACAGCTTTGAACTCACTGTCTCCAACCTTCTTGGCAAACAGTATCAAACTGATGACAACAGATTTTGACTTTGAAATTTCTTCTGAGATACTGTCGGCCTTGACAGTGTCAGGGATCAATCGTACTCTCAACCCACGCACAATAGAGGCTCTTGTGAAGCTGACGGACAAGCTCGGTCTGTCTTCAGGCACGTCTGGACTCACAGGCGAAACAGTCCAAGGATCCTGTGGGTCCATCTCTGTCTGGTTTCCAGAACTGGACAACTGGGCGCTCCTTCCCTTTTCTAGTCCGCTATCCGCATCCATCAGCTCCAAGCAATACTCTGCATTTTAAAACACAGACAAACTCAGTAGCAGTTTCTTTTCATTTTTTTTCCAAAACATAGCACAGATTTAAAGCCCACTGAAATGACAGCCATTTGCAATCAGTGCTGTTAGTTTCTACCAACTATTTTCAAGGTCTAACCTGTTGTTGCTGTTGCAGGGGAAGTTGTTTTGATAGTTGTTGTCTCCTCCGTGGTTGTGCCAAGAGGAGTTGTCACAACATTCTTTCTTGTCACTTTGACTTTGCTTGGAGCAGTTGCCTTCGGCTGGTCTCTCAGTGACTCAGATGTCACTGTTGTAACTTCTAATTTAAAAAAAAAGCAAACAAACACAAAATAATTCACTACACACCAACCTTTCAAAGTCTTCTTACAGGATGTCATTTTTCCATGAGCAAAATCCTTACCTTTTGTGCATCCTAAGATGGCCACATCCAACTTAATTAAATTTGCAGCACTAACATTGACCACTTCCAAGCAAAAGACAGTCACGTCTTCCAAGGAGACGTCTGGTAACATGTTCGTGTTGGCTGTTCCTGCCTCAAGAGCAGCAGTCATTACCTACACAAAATCAAAACACAATAACATCAACAGCACAAAACATGAGTTTTGGATAGATGGAGTCCAGTGAAAACTATGCCAGCTAGTGAACATTCACAACATAACGACTTACTGGTTGGTTCACCTCCACTTGCGAAACTTCAGTAAACACCTCATCCCCAGGCTTCTTGGATGACACAATAAAACTGAACTTCAGAGGTTCTACTATCAAGTTATCAGGATTGTCAGATCTGTATTCCAACCTGATTCCTCTGATGACTGACGGCTTTGCGTATTCAAAGATCAGTTTTGGAGTCTGGTCTCGGTCCTGCGATACAGGGGCTTCCAACAACCAGGATCCACTCGGCTCATCAATGGTAGACCTGCCCTCGGCAATTCGCTTTTCATCTAGCGCTTCCTCTTCATCCATTGGCTCCAGGCAATACCCTGCAGACATTAAGCATACCAAAATCATAAACACTTTGTATGCTATTTCAGGCTACTTCTCCAAGGGCAAGCACTCTATGCTCCACAATGCTCAAGAGAAAAAGTCAGATTCTCAAGAAAATACCTCACCTGGAGTTGTAGACAACATTGGCAAAGATGTTGTTACTGTTGTGGTCTCTTCTCCCAATGGAGTAACAACAGTAGTGGTTTTCACTTCTTCAGTTGTGATGGCGGGACCAGTCGTTGTTGTCGTCACAGTTGAAACCATTGTAGTTGTTTTCACTGCTACAAATGCAAAAGTTACAAGATTTACTTACAAATATAACATTCAATTCTTGTCACAACTGTTTTCACAAGCCAAATCTCCTCTAAGATAAACTCTACTCAAGATTAAGGACTTACCCTCAGCACAACCAAGGAAATCCAGCCTTAAAACAACAGGGCTGTCTGGGAAACTTTGCTTATTTCCAAACGGACTGCTACGATATTTTCAAGCCTATCTCTTTGCAGAATATGTTCCAGCACCAACCCCTTGCAAAGCAACTCTTATTGTCTGTAAAGAAATCAAAAAGTGAACACAGGGATCAACCCTTACTTTCAAGACAAGATCAAGCACAGAGTTGCAAGTCAAAAAACAAAGATGCTTACCTTTGGCTCTCCAATTTCATCCACTACAGCTTTGAACTCACTGTCTCCAACCTTCTTGGCAAACAGTATCAAACTGATGACAACAGATTTTGACTTTGAAATTTCTTCTGAGATACTGTCGGCCTTGACAGTGTCAGGGATCAATCGTACTCTCAACCCACGCACAATAGAGGCTCTTGTGAAGCTGACGGACAAGCTCGGTCTGTCTTCAGGCACGTCTGGACTCACAGGCGAAACAGTCCAAGGATCCTGTGGGTCCATCTCTGTCTGGTTTCCAGAACTGGACAACTGGGCGCTCCTTCCCTTTTCTAGTCCGCTATCCGCATCCATCAGCTCCAAGCAATACTCTGCATTTTAAAACACAGACAAACTCAGTAGCAGTTTCTTTTCATTTTTTTTCCAAAACATAGCACAGATTTAAAGCCCACTGAAATGACAGCCATTTGCAATCAGTGCTGTTAGTTTCTACCAACTATTTTCAAGGTCTAACCTGTTGTTGCTGTTGCAGGGGAAGTTGTTTTGATAGTTGTTGTCTCCTCCGTGGTTGTGCCAAGAGGAGTTGTCACAACATTCTTTCTTGTCACTTTGACTTTGCTTGGAGCAGTTGCCTTCGGCTGGTCTCTCAGTGGCTCAGATGTCACTGTTGTAACTTCTAATTTAAAAAAAAAAGCAAACAAACACAAAATAATTCACTACACACCAACCTTTCAAAGTCTTCTTACAGGATGTCATTTTTCCATGAGCAAAATCCTTACCTTTTGTGCATCCTAAGATGGCCACATCCAACTTGATTAAATTTGCAGCACTAACATTGACCACTTCCAAGCAAAAGACAGTCACGTCTTCCAAGGAGGAGACGTCTGGTAACATGTTCGTGTTGGCTGTTCCTGCCTCAAGAGCAGCAGTCATTACCTACACAAAATCAAAACACAATAACATCAACAGCACAAAACATGAGTTTTGGATAGATGGAGTCCAGTGAAAACTATGCCAGCTAGTGAACATTCACAACATAACGACTTACTGGTTGGTTCACCTCCACTTGCGAAACTTCAGTAAACACCTCATCTCCAGGCTTCTTGGATGACACAATAAAACTGAACTTCAGAGGTTCTACTATCAAGTTATCAGGATTGTCAGATCTGTATTCCAACCTGATTCCTCTGATGACTGACGGCTTTGCGTATTCAAAGATCAGTTTTGGAGTCTGGTCTCGGTCCTGCGATACAGGGGCTTCCAACAACCAGGATCCACTCGGCTCATCAATGGTAGACCTGCCCTCGGCAATTCGCTTTTCATCTAGCGCTTCCTCTTCATCCATTGGCTCCAGGCAATACCCTGCAGACATTAAGCATACCAAAATCATAAACACTTTGTATGCTATTTCAGGCTACTTCTCCAAGGGCAAGCACTCTATGCTCCACAATGCTCAAGAGAAAAAGTCAGATTCTCAAGAAAATACCTCACCTGGAGTTGTAGACAACATTGGCAAAGATGTTGTTACTGTTGTGGTCTCTTCTCCCAATGGAGTAACAACAGTAGTGGTTTTCACTTCTTCAGTTGTGATGGCGGGACCAGTCGTTGTTGTCGTCACAGTTGAAACCATTGTAGTTGTTTTCACTGCTACAAATGCAAAAGTTACAAGATTTACTTACAAATATAACATTCAATTCTTGTCACAACTGTTTTCACAAGCCAAATCTCCTCTAAGATAAACTCTACTCAAGATTAAGGACTTACTCTCAGCACAACCAAGGAAATCCAGCCTTAAAACAACAGGGCTGTCTGGGGAAACTTTGCTTATTTCCAAACGGACTGCTACGATATTTTCAAGCCTATCTCTTTGCAGAATATGTTCCGCAGCACCAACCCCTTGCAAAGCAACTCTTATTGTCTGTAAAGAAATCAAAAAGTGAACACAGGGATCAACCCTTACTTTCAAGACAAGATCAAGCACAGAGTTGCAAGTCAAAAAACAAAGATGCTTACCTTTGGCTCTCCAATTTCATCCACTACAGCTTTGAACTCACTGTCTCCAACCTTCTTGGCAAACAGTATCAAACTGATGACAACAGATTTTGACTTTGAAATTTCTTCTGAGATACTGTCGGCCTTGACAGTGTCAGGGATCAATCGTACTCTCAACCCACGCACAATAGAGGCTCTTGTGAAGCTGACGGACAAGCTCGGTCTGTCTTCAGGCACGTCTGGACTCACAGGCGAAACAGTCCAAGGATCCTGTGGGTCCATCTCTGTCTGGTTTCCAGAACTGGACAACTGGGCGCTCCTTCCCTTTTCTAGTCCGCTATCCGCATCCATCAGCTCCAAGCAATACTCTGCATTTTAAAACACAGACAAACTCAGTAGCAGTTTCTTTTCATTTTTTCCAAAACATAGCACAGATTTAAAGCCCACTGAAATGACAGCCATTTGCAATCAGTGCTGTTAGTTTCTACCAACTATTTTCAAGGTCTAACCTGTTGTTGCTGTTGCAGGGAAGTTGTTTTGATAGTTGTTGTCTCCTCCGTGGTTGTGCCAAGAGGAGTTGTCACAACATTCTTTCTTGTCACTTTGACTTTGCTTGGAGCAGTTGCCTTGGCTGGTCTCTCAGTGACTCAGATGTCACTGTTGTAACTTCTAATTTAAAAAAAGCAAACAAACACAAAATAATTCACTACACACCAACCTTTCAAAGTCTTCTTACAGGATGTCATTTTTCCATGAGCAAAATCCTTACCTTTTGTGCATCCTAAGATGGCCACATCCAACTTGATTAAATTTGCAGCACTAACATTGACCACTTCCAAGCAAAGACAGTCACTTCTTCCAAGGAGGAGACGTCTGGTAACATGTTCGTGTTGGCTGTTCCTGCCTCAAGAGCAGCAGTCATTACCTACACAAAATCAAAACACAATAACATCAACAGCACAAAACATGAGTTTTGGATAGATGGAGTCCAGTGAAAACTATGCCAGCTAGTGAACATTCACAACATAACGACTTACTGGTTGGTTCACCTCCACTTGCGAAACTTCAGTAAACACCTCATCTCCAGGCTTCTTGGATGACACAATAAAACTGAACTTCAGAGGTTCTACTATCAAGTTATCAGGATTGTCAGATCTGTATTCCAACCTGATTCCTCTGATGACTGACGGCTTTGCGTATTCAAAGATCAGTTTTGGAGTCTGGTCTCGGTCCTGCGATACAGGGGCTTCCAACAACCAGGATCCACTCGGCTCATCAATGGTAGACCTGCCCTCGGCAATTCGCTTTTCATCTAGCGCTTCCTCTTCATCCATTGGCTCCAGGCAATACCCTGCAGACATTAAGCATACCAAAATCATAAACACTTTGTATGCTATTTCAGGCTACTTCTCCAAGGGCAAGCACTCTATGCTCCACAATGCTCAAGAGAAAAAGTCAGATTCTCAAGAAAATACCTCACCTGGAGTTGTAGACAACATTGGCAAAGATGTTGTTACTGTTGTGGTCTCTTCTCCCAATGGAGTAACAACAGTAGTGGTTTTCACTTCTTCAGTTGTGATGGCGGGACCAGTCGTTGTTGTCGTCACAGTTGAAACTATTGTAGTTGTTTTCACTGCTACAAATGCAAAGTCACAAGATTTACTTACAAATATAACATTCAATTCTTGTCACAACTGTTTTCACGAGCCAAATCTCCTCTAAGATAAACTCTACTCAAGATTAAGGACTTACCCTCAGCACAACCAAGGAAATCCAGCCTTAAAACAACAGGGCTGTCTGGGGAAACTTTGCTTATTTCCAAACGGACTGCTACGATATTTTCAAGCCTATCTCTTTGCAGAATATGTTCCAGCACCAACCCCTTGCAAAGCAACTCTTATTGTCTGTAAAGAAATCAAAAGTGAACACAGTGATCAACCCTTACTTTCAAGACAAGATCAAGCACAGAGTTGCAAGTCAAAAACAAAGATGCTTACCTTTGGCTCTCCAATTTCATCCACTACAGCTTTGAACTCACTGTCTCCAACCTTCTTGGCAAACAGTATCAAACTGATGACAACAGATTTTGACTTTGAAATTTCTTCTGAGATACTGTCGGCCTTGACAGTGTCAGGGATCAATCGTACTCTCAACCCACGCACAATAGAGGCTCTTGTGAAGCTGACGGACAAGCTCGGTCTGTCTTCAGGCACGTCTGGACTCACAGGCGAAACAGTCCAAGGATCCTGTGGGTCCATCTCTGTCTGGTTTCCAGAACTGGACAACTGGGCGCTCCTTCCCTTTTCTAGTTCGCTATCCGCATCCATCAGCTCCAAGCAATACTCTGCATTTTAAAACACAGACAAACTCAGTAGCAGTTTCTTTTCATTTTTTTTCCAAAACATAGCACAGATTTAAAGCCCACTGAAATGACAGCCATTTGCAATCAGTGCTGTTAGTTTCTACCAACTATTTTCAAGGTCTAACCTGTTGTTGCTGTTGCAGGGGAAGTTGTTTTGATAGTTGTTGTCTCCTCCGTGGTTGTGCCAAGAGGAGTTGTCACAACATTCTTTCTTGTCACTTTGACTTTGCTTGGAGCAGTTGCCTTCGGCTGGTCTCTCAGTGACTCAGATGTCACTGTTGTAACTTCTAATTTAAAAAAAAAGCAAACAAACACAAAATAATTCACTACACACCAACCTTTCAAAGTCTTCTTACAGGATGTCATTTTTCCATGAGCAAAATCCTTACCTTTTGTGCATCCTAAGATGGCCACATCCAACTTAATTAAATTTGCAGCACTAACATTGACCACTTCCAAGCAAAAGACAGTCACGTCTTCCAAGGAGGAGACGTCTGGTAACATGTTCGTGTTGGCTGTTCCTGCCTCAAGAGCAGCAGTCATTACCTACACAAAATCAAAACACAATAACATCAACAGCACAAAACATGAGTTTTGGATAGATGGAGTCCAGTGAAAACTATGCCAGCTAGTGAACATTCACAACATAACGACTTACTGGTTGGTTCACCTCCACTTGCGAAACTTCAGTAAACACCTCATCTCCAGGCTTCTTGGATGACACAATAAAACTGAACTTCAGAGGTTCTACTATCAAGTTATCAGGATTGTCAGATCTGTATTCCAACCTGATTCCTCTGATGACTGACGGCTTTGCGTATTCAAAGATCAGTTTTGGAGTCTGGTCTCGGTCCTGCGATACAGGGGCTTCCAACAACCAGGATCCACTCGGCTCATCAATGGTAGACCTGCCCTCGGCAATTCGCTTTTCATCTAGCGCTTCCTCTTCATCCATTGGCTCCAGGCAATACCCTGCAGACATTAAGCATACCAAAATCATAAACACTTTGTATGCTATTTCAGGCTACTTCTCCAAGGGCAAGCACTCTATGCTCCACAATGCTCAAGAGAAAAAGTCAGATTCTCAAGAAAATACCTCACCTGGAGTTGTAGACAACATTGGCAAAGATGTTGTTACTGTTGTGGTCTCTTCTCCCAATGGAGTAACAACAGTAGTGGTTTTCACTTCTTCAGTTGTGATGGCGGGACCAGTCGTTGTTGTCGTCACAGTTGAAACCATTGTAGTTGTTTTCACTGCTACAAATGCAAAAGTTACAAGATTTACTTACAAATATAACATTCAATTCTTGTCACAACTGTTTTCACTAGCCAAATCTCCTCTAAGATAAACTCTACTCAAGATTAAGGACTTACCCTCAGCACAACCAAGGAAATCCAGCCTTAAAACAACAGGGCTGTCTGGGGAAACTTTGCTTATTTCCAAACGGACTGCTACGATATTTTCAAGCCTATCTCTTTGCAGAATATGTTCCGCAGCACCAACCCCTTGCAAAGCAACTCTTATTGTCTGTAAAGACATCAAAAAGTGAACACAGTGATCAACCCTTACTTTCAAGACAAGATCAAGCACAGAGTTGCAAGTCGAAAAACAAAGATGCTTACCTTTGGCTCTCCAATTTCATCCACTACAGCTTTGAACTCACTGTCTCCAACCTTCTTGGCAAACAGTATCAAACTGATGACAACAGATTTTGACTTTGAAATTTCTTCTGAGATACTGTCGGCCTTGACAGTGTCAGGGATCAATCGTACTCTCAACCCACGCACAATAGAGGCTCTTGTGAAGCTGACAGACAAGCTCGGTCTGTCTTCAGGCGCGTCTGGACTCACAGGCGAAACAGTCCAAGGATCCTGTGGGTCCATCTCTGTCTGGTTTCCAGAACTGGACAACTGGGCGCTCCTTCCCTTTTCTAGTCCGCTATCCGCATCCATCAGCTCCAAGCAATACTCTGCATTTTAAAACACAGACAAACTCAGTAGCAGTTTCTTTTCATTTTTTCCAAAACATAGCACAGATTTAAAGCCCACTGAAATGACAGCCATTTGCAATCAGTGCTGTTAGTTTCTACCAACTATTTTCAAGGTCTAACCTGTTGTTGCTGTTGCAGGGGAAGTTGTTTTGATAGTTGTTGTCTCCTCCGTGGTTGTGCCAAGAGGAGTTGTCACAACATTCTTTCTTGTCACTTTGACTTTGCTTGGAGCAGTTGCCTTGGCTGGTCTCTCAGTGGCTCAGATGTCACTGTTGTAACTTCTAATTTTAAAAAAAAGCAAACAAACACAAAATAATTCACTACACACCAACCTTTCAAAGTCTTCTTACAGGATGTCATTTTTCCATGAGCAAAATCCTTACCTTTTGTGCATCCTAAGATGGCCACATCCAACTTGATTAAATTTGCAGCACTAACATTGACCACTTCCAAGCAAAAGACAGTCACGTCTTCCAAGGAGGAGACGTCTGGTAACATGTTCGTGTTGGCTGTTCCTGCCTCAAGAGCAGCAGTCATTACCTACACAAAATCAAAACACAATAACATCAACAGCACAAAACATGAGTTTTGGATAGATGGAGTCCAGTGAAAACTATGCCAGCTAGTGAACATTCACAACATAACGACTTACTGCTTGGTTCACCTCCACTTGCGAAACTTCAGTAAACACCTCATCCCCAGGCTTCTTGGATGACACAATAAAACTGAACTTCAGAGGTTCTACTATCAAGTTATCAGGATTGTCAGATCTGTATTCCAACCTGATTCCTCTGATGACTGACGGCTTTGCGTATTCAAAGATCAGTTTTGGAGTCTGGTCTCGGTCCTGCGATACAGGGGCTTCCAACAACCAGGATCCACTCGGCTCATCAATGGTAGACCTGCCCTCGGCAATTTGCTTTTCATCTAGCGCTTCCTCTTCATCCATTGGCTCCAGGCAATACCCTGCAGACATTAAGCATACCAAAATCATAAACACTTTGTACGCTTTTTCAGGCTACTTCTCCAAGGGCAAGCACTCTATGCTCCACAATGCTCAAGAGAAAAAGTCAGATTCTCAAGAAAATACCTCACCTGGAGTTGTAGACAACATTGGCAAAGATGTTGTTACTGTTGTGGTCTCTTCTCCCAATGGAGTAACAACAGTAGTGGTTTTCACTTCTTCAGTTGTGATGGCGGGACCAGTCGTTGTTGTCGTCACAGTTGAAACCATCGTAGTTGTTTTCACTGCTACAAATGCAAAAGTTACAAGATTTACTTACAAATATAACATTCAATTCTTGTCACAACTGTTTTCACGAGCCAAATCTCCTCTAAGATAAACTCTACTCAAGATTAAGGACTTACCCTCAGCACAACCAAGGAAATCCAGCCTTAAAACAACAGGGCTGTCTGGGGAAACTTTGCTTATTTCCAAACGGACTGCTACGATATTTTCAAGCCTATCTCTTTGCAGAATATGTTCCGCAGCACCAACCCCTTGCAAAGCAACTCTTATTGTCTGTAAAGAAATCAAAAAGTGAACACAGTGATCAACCCTTACTTTCAAGACAAGATCAAGCACAGAGTTGCAAGTCGAAAAACAAAGATGCTTACCTTTGGCTCTCCAATTTCATCCACTACAGCTTTGAACTCACTGTCTCCAACCTTCTTGGCAAACAGTATCAAACTGATGACAACAGATTTTGACTTTGAAATTTCTTCTGAGATATTGTCGGCCTTGACAGTGTCAGGGATCAATCGTACTCTCAACCCACGCACAACAGAGGCTCTTGTGAAGCTGACAGACAAGCTCGGTCTGTCTTCAGGCACGTCTGGACTCACAGGCGAAACAGTCCAAGGATCCTGTGGGTCCATCTCTGTCTGGTTTCCAGAACTGGACAACTGGGCGCACCTTCCCTTTTCTAGTCCGCTATCCGCATCCATCAGCTCCAAGCAATACTCTGCATTTTAAAACACAGACAAACTCAGTGGCGGTTTCTTTTCATTTTTTTCCCAAAACATAGCACAGATTTAAAGCCCACTGAAATGACAGCCATTTGCAATCAGTGCTGTTAGTTTCTACCAACTATTTTCAAGGTCTAACCTGGTGTTGCTGTTGCAGGGGAAGTTGTTTTGATAGTTGTTGTCTCCTCCATGGTTGTGCCAAGAGGAGTTGTCACAACATTCTTTCTTGTCACTTTGACTTTGCTTGGAGCAGTTGCCTTCGGCTGGTCTCTCAGTGGCTCAGATGTCACTGTTGTAACTTCTAATTTAAAAAAAAAAGCAAACAAACACAAAATAATTCACTACACACCAACCTTTCAAAGTCTTCTTACAGGATATCATTTTTCCATGAGCAAAATCCTTACCTTTTGTGCATCCTAAGATGGCCACATCCAACTTGATTAAATTTGCAGCACTAACATTGACCACTTCCAAGCAAAAGACAGTCACTTCTTCCAAGGAGGAGACGTCTGGTAACATGTTCGTGTTGGCTGTTCCTGCCTCAAGAGCAGCAGTCATTACCTACACAAAATCAAAACACAATAACATCAACAGCACAAAACGAGGAGTTTTGGATAGATGGAGTCCAGTGAAAACTATGCCAGCTAGTGAACATTCACAACATAACGACTTACTGGTTGGTTCGACTCCACTTGCGAAACTTCAGTAAACACCTCATCTCCAGGCTTCTTGGATGACACAATAAAACTGATCTTCAGAGGTTCTACTGTCAAGTTATCAGGATTGTCAGATCTGTATTCCAACCTGATTCCTCTGATGACTGACGGCTTTGCGTATTCAAAGATCAGTTTTGGAGTCTGGTCTCGGTCCTGCGATACAGGGGCTTCCAACAACCAGGATCCACTCGGCTCATCAATGGTAGACCTGCCCTCGGCAATTCGCTTTTCATCTAGCGCTTCCTCTTCATCCATTGGCTCCAGGCAATACCCTGCAGACATTAAGCATACCAAAATCATAAACACTTTGTACGCTATTTCAGGCTACTTCTCCAAGGGCAAGCACTCTATGCTCCACAATGCTCAAGAGAAAAAGTCAGATTCTCAAGAAAATACCTCACCTGGAGTTGTAGACAACATTGGCAAAGATGTTGTTACTGTTGTGGTCTCTTCTCCCAATGGAGTAACAACAGTAGTGGTTTTCACTTCTTCAGTTGTGATGGCGGGACCAGTCGTTGTTGTCGTCACAGTTGAAACCATTGTAGTTGTTTTCACTGCTACAAATGCAAAAGTTACAAGATTTACTTACAAATATAACATTCAATTCTTGTCACAACTGTTTTCACAAGCCAAATCTCCTCTAAGATAAACTCTACTCAAGATTAAGGACTTACCCTCAGCACAACCAAGGAAATCCAGCCTTAAAACAACAGGGCTGTCTGGGGAAACTTTGCTTATTTCCAAACGGACTGCTACGATATTTTCAAGCCTATCTCTTTGCAGAATATGTTCCGCAGCACCAACCCCTTGCAAAGCAACTCTTATTGTCTGTAAAGAAATCAAAAAGTGAACACAGTGATCAACCCTTACTTTCAAGACAAGATCAAGCACAGAGTTGCAAGTCGAAAAACAAAGATGCTTACCTTTGGCTCTCCAATTTCATCCACTACAGCTTTGAACTCACTGTCTCCAACCTTCTTGGCAAACAGTATCAAACTGATGACAACAGATTTTGACTTTGAAATTTCTTCTGAGATACTGTCGGCCTTGACAGTGTCAGGGATCAATCGTACTCTCAACCCACGCACAATAGAGGCTCTTGTGAAGCTGACAGACAAGCTCGGTCTGTCTTCAGGCGCGTCTGGACTCACAGGCGAAACAGTCCAAGGATCCTGTGGGTCCATCTCTGTCTGGTTTCCAGAACTGGACAACTGGGCGCTCCTTCCCTTTTCTAGTCCGCTATCCGCATCCATCAGCTCCAAGCAATACTCTGCATTTTAAAACACAGACAAACTCAGTAGCAGTTTCTTTTCATTTTTTTTCCAAAACATAGCACAGATTTAAAGCCCACTGAAATGACAGCCATTTGCAATCAGTGCTGTTAGTTTCTACCAACTATTTTCAAGGTCTAACCTGTTGTTGCTGTTGCAGGGGAAGTTGTTTTGATAGTTGTTGTCTCCTCCGTGGTTGTGCCAAGAGGAGTTGTCACAACATTCTTTCTTGTCACTTTGACTTTGCTTGGAGCAGTTGCCTTCAACTGGTCTCTCAGTGGCTCAGATGTCACTGTTGTAACTTCTAATTTAAAAAAAAAGCAAACAAACACAAAATAATTCACTACACACCAACCTTTCAAAGTCTTCTTACAGGATGTCATTTTTCCATGAGCAAAATCCTTACCTTTTGTGCATCCTAAGATGGCCACATCCAACTTGATTAAATTTGCAGCACTAACATTGACCACTTCCAAGCAAAAGACAGTCACGTCTTCCAAGGAGGAGACGTCTGGTAACATGTTCGTGTTGGCTGTTCCTGCCTCAAGAGCAGCAGTCATTACCTACACAAAATCAAAACACAATAACATCAACAGCACAAAACATGAGTTTTGGATAGATGGAGTCCAGTGAAAACTATGCCAGCTAGTGAACATTCACAACATAACGACTTACTGCTTGGTTCACCTCCACTTGCGAAACTTCAGTAAACACCTCATCTCCAGGCTTCTTGGATGACACAATAAAACTGAACTTCAGAGGTTCTACTATCAAGTTATCAGGATTGTCAGATCTGTATTCCAACCTGATTCCTCTGATGACTGACGGCTTTGCGTATTCAAAGATCAGTTTTGGAGTCTGGTCTCGGTCCTGCGATACAGGGGCTTCCAACAACCAGGATCCACTCGGCTCATCAATGGTAGACCTGCCCTCGGCAATTCGCTTTTCATCCAGCGCTTCCTCTTCATCCATTGGCTCCAGGCAATACCCTGCAGACATTAAGCATACCAAAATCATAAACACTTTGTGCGCTATTTCAGGCTACTTCTCCAAGGGCAAGCACTCTATGCTCCACAATGCTCAAGAGAAAAAGTCAGATTCTCAAGAAAATACCTCACCTGGAGTTGTAGACAACATTGGCAAAGATGTTGTTACTGTTGTGGTCTCTTCTCCCAATGGAGTAACAACAGTAGTGGTTTTCACTTCTTCAGTTGTGATGGCGGGACCAGTTGTTGTTGTCGTCACAGTTGAAACCATTGTAGTTGTTTTCACTGCTACAAATGCAAAAGTCACAAGATTTACTTACAAATATAACATTCAATTCTTGTCACAACTGTTTTCACGAGCCAAATCTCCTCTAAGATAAACTCTACTCAAGATTAAGGACTTACCCTCAGCACAACCAAGGAAATCCAGCCTTAAAACAACAGGGCTGTCTGGGGAAACTTTGCTTATTTCCAAACGGACTGCTACGATATTTTCAAGCCTATCTCTTTGCAGAATATGTTCCGCAGCACCAACCCCTTGCAAAGCAACTCTTATTGTCTGTAAAGAAATCAAAAAGTGAACACAGTGATCAACCCTTACTTTCAAGACAAGATCAAGCACAGAGTTGCAAGTCGAAAAACAAAGATGCTTACCTTTGGCTCTCCAATTTCATCCACTACAGCTTTGAACTCACTGTCTCCAACCTTCTTGGCAAACAGTATCAAACTGATGACAACAGATTTTGACTTTGAAATTTCTTCTGAGATACTGTCGGCCTTGACAGTGTCAGGGATCAATCGTACTCTCAACCCACGCACAACAGAGGCTCTTGTGAAGCTGACAGACAAGCTCGGTCTGTCTTCAGGCACGTCTGGACTCACAAGCAAAACAGTCCAAGGATCCTGTGGGTCCATCTCTATCTGGTTTCCAGAACTGGACAACTGGGCGCTCCTTCCCTTTTCTAGTCCGCTATCCGCATCCATCAGCTCCAAGCAATACTCTGCATTTTAAAACACAGACAAACTCAGTGGCGGTTTCTTTTCATTTTTTTCCCAAAACATAGCACAGATTTAAAGCCCACTGAAATGACAGCCATTTGCAATCAGTGCTGTTAGTTTCTACCAACTTTTTTCAAGGTCTAACCTGTTGTTGCTGTTGCAGGGGAAGTTGTTTTGATAGTTGTTGTCTCCTCCGTGGTTGTGCCAAGAGGAGTTGTCACAACATTCTTTCTTGTCACTTTGACTTTGCTTGGAGCAGTTGCCTTCGGCTGGTCTCTCAGTGGCTCAGATGTCACTGTTGTAACTTCTAATTTAAAAAAAAAAGCAAACAAACACAAAATAATTCACTACACACCAACCTTTCAAAGTCTTCTTACAGGATATCATTTTTCCATGAGCAAAATCCTTACCTTTTGTGCATCCTAAGATGGCCACATCCAACTTGATTAAATTTGCAGCACTAACATTGACCACTTCCAAGCAAAAGACAGTCACTTCTTCCAAGGAGGAGACGTCTGGTAACATGTTCGTGTTGGCTGTTCCTGCCTCAAGAGCAGCAGTCATTACCTACACAAAATCAAAACACAATAACATCAACAGCACAAAACATGAGTTTTGGATAGATGGAGTCCAGTGAAAACTATGCCAGCTAGTGAACATTCACAACATAACGACTTACTGGTTGGTTCACCTCCACTTGCGAAACTTCAGTAAACACCTCATCTCCAGGCTTCTTGGATGACACAATAAAACTGAACTTCAGAGGTTCTACTGTCAAGTTATCAGGATTGTCAGATCTGTATTCCAACCTGATTCCTCTGATGACTGACGGCTTTGCGTATTCAAAGATCAGTTTTGGAGTCTGGTCTCGGTCCTGCGATACAGGGGCTTCCAACAACCAGGATCCACTCGGCTCATCAATGGTAGACCTGCCCTCGGCAATTCGCTTTTCATCCAGCGCTTCCTCTTCATCCATTGGCTCCAGGCAATACCCTGCAGACATTAAGCATACCAAAATCATAAACACTTTGTGCGCTATTTCAGGCTACTTCTCCAAGGGCAAGCACTCTATGCTCCACAATGCTCAAGAGAAAAGTCAGATTCTCAAGAAAATACCTCACCTGGAGTTGTAGACAACATTGGCAAAGATGTTGTTACTGTTGTGGTCTCTTCTCCCAATGGAGTAACAACAGTAGTGGTTTTCACTTCTTCAGTTGTGATGGCGGGACCAGTCGTTGTTGTCGTCACAGTTGAAACCATTGTAGTTGTTTTCACTGCTACAAATGCAAAAGTTACAAGATTTACTTACAAATATAACATTCAATTCTTGTCACAACTGTTTTCACGAGCCAAATCTCCTCTAAGATAAACTCTACTCAAGATTAAGGACTTACCCTCAGCACAACCAAGGAAATCCAGCCTTAAAACAACAGGGCTGTCTGGGGAAACTTTGCTTATTTCCAAACGGACTGCTACGATATTTTCAAGCCTATCTCTTTGCAGAATATGTTCCGCAGCACCAACCCCTTGCAAAGCAACTCTTATTGTCTGTAAAGAAATCAAAAAGTGAACACAGTGATCAACCCTTACTTTCAAGACAAGATCAAGCACAGAGTTGCAAGTCGAAAAACAAAGATGCTTACCTTTGGCTCTCCAATTTCATCCACTACAGCTTTGAACTCACTGTCTCCAACCTTCTTGGCAAACAGTATCAAACTGATGACAACAGATTTTGACTTTGAAATTTCTTCTGAGATACTGTCGGCCTTGACAGTGTCAGGGATCAATCGTACTCTCAACCCACGCACAATAGAGGCTCTTGTGAAGCTGACAGACAAGCTCGGTCTGTCTTCAGGCACGTCTGGACTCACAGGCGAAACAGTCCAAGGATCCTGTGGGTCCATCTCTGTCTGGTTTCCAGAACTGGACAACTGGGCGCTCCTTCCCTTTTCTAGTCCGCTATCCGCATCCATCAGCTCCAAGCAATACTCTGCATTTTAAAACACAGACAAACTCAGTAGCAGTTTCTTTTCATTTTTTTTCCAAAACATAGCACAGATTTAAAGCCCACTGAAATGACAGCCATTTGCAATCAGTGCTGTTAGTTTCTACCAACTATTTTCAAGGTCTAACCTGTTGTTGCTGTTGCAGGGGAAGTTGTTTTGATAGTTGTTGTCTCCTCCGTGGTTGTGCCAAGAGGAGTTGTCACAACATTCTTTCTTGTCACTTTGACTTTGCTTGGAGCAGTTGCCTTCGGCTGGTCTCTCAGTGGCTCAGATGTCACTGTTGTAACTTCTAATTTTAAAAAAAAGCAAACAAACACAAAATAATTCACTACACACCAACCTTTCAAAGTCTTCTTACAGGATGTCATTTTTCCATGAGCAAAATCCTTACCTTTTGTGCATCCTAAGATGGCCACATCCAACTTGATTAAATTTGCAGCACTAACATTGACCACTTCCAAGCAAAAGACAGTCACGTCTTCCAAGGAGGAGACGTCTGGTAACATGTTCGTGTTGGCTGTTCCTGCCTCAAGAGCAGCAGTCATTACCTACACAAAATCAAAACACAATAACATCAACAGCACAAAACATGAGTTTTGGATAGATGGAGTCCAGTGAAAACTATGCCAGCTAGTGAACATTCACAACATAACGACTTACTGCTTGGTTCACCTCCACTTGCGAAACTTCAGTAAACACCTCATCTCCAGGCTTCTTGGATGACACAATAAAACTGAACTTCAGAGGTTCTACTATCAAGTTATCAGGATTGTCAGATCTGTATTCCAACCTGATTCCTCTGATGACTGACGGCTTTGCGTATTCAAAGATCAGTTTTGGAGTCTGGTCTCGGTCCTGCGATACAGGGGCTTCCAACAACCAGGATCCACTCGGCTCATCAATGGTAGACCTGCCCTCGGCAATTCGCTTTTCATCCAGCGCTTCCTCTTCATCCATTGGCTCCAGGCAATACCCTGCAGACATTAAGCATACCAAAATCATAAACACTTTGTGCGCTATTTCAGGCTACTTCTCCAAGGGCAAGCACTCTATGCTCCACAATGCTCAAGAGAAAAAGTCAGATTCTCAAGAAAATACCTCACCTGGAGTTGTAGACAACATTGGCAAAGATGTTGTTACTGTTGTGGTCTCTTCTCCCAATGGAGTAACAACAGTAGTGGTTTTCACTTCTTCAGTTGTGATGGCGGGACCAGTCGTTGTTGTCGTCACAGTTGAAACCATTGTAGTTGTTTTCACTGCTACAAATGCAAAAGTTACAAGATTTACTTACAAATATAACATTCAATTCTTGTCACAACTGTTTTCACAAGCCAAATCTCCTCTAAGATAAACTCTACTCAAGATTAAGGACTTACCCTCAGCACAACCAAGGAAATCCAGCCTTAAAACAACAGGGCTGTCTGGGAAACTTTGCTTATTTCCAAACGGACTGCTACGATATTTTCAAGCCTATCTCTTTGCAGAATATGTTCCACAGCACCAACCCCTTGCAAAGCAACTCTTATTGTCTGTAAAGAAATCAAAAAGTGAACACAGTGATCAACCCTTACTTTCAAGACAAGATCAAGCACAGAGTTGCAAGTCGAAAAACAAAGATGCTTACCTTTGGCTCTCCAATTTCATCCACTACAGCTTTGAACTCACTGTCTCCAACCTTCTTGGCAAACAGTATCAAACTGATGACAACAGATTTTGACTTTGAAATTTCTTCTGAGATACTGTCGGCCTTGACAGTGTCAGGGATCAATCGTACTCTCAACCCACGCACAATAGAGGCTCTTGTGAAGCTGACAGACAAGCTCGGTCTGTCTTCAGGCGCGTCTGGACTCACAGGCGAAACAGTCCAAGGATCCTGTGGGTCCATCTCTGTCTGGTTTCCAGAACTGGACAACTGGGCGCTCCTTCCCTTTTCTAGTCCGCTATCCGCATCCATCAGCTCCAAGCAATACTCTGCATTTTAAAACACAGACAAACTCAGTAGCAGTTTCTTTTCATTTTTTTTCCAAAACATAGCACAGATTTAAAGCCCACTGAAATGACAGCCATTTGCAATCAGTGCTGTTAGTTTCTACCAACTATTTTCAAGGTCTAACCTGTTGTTGCTGTTGCAGGGGAAGTTGTTTTGATAGTTGTTGTCTCCTCCGTGGTTGTGCCAAGAGGAGTTGTCACAACATTCTTTCTTGTCACTTTGACTTTGCTTGGAGCAGTTGCCTTCGGCTGGTCTCTCAGTGGCTCAGATGTCACTGTTGTAACTTCTAATTTAAAAAAAAAGCAAACAAACACAAAATAATTCACTACACACCAACCTTTCAAAGTCTTCTTACAGGATGTCATTTTTCCATGAGCAAAATCCTTACCTTTTGTGCATCCTAAGATGGCCACATCCAACTTGATTAAATTTGCAGCACTAACATTGACCACTTCCAAGCAAAAGACAGTCACGTCTTCCAAGGAGGAGACGTCTGGTAACATGTTCGTGTTGGCTGTTCCTGCCTCAAGAGCAGCAGTCATTACCTACACAAAATCAAAACACAATAACATCAACAGCACAAAACATGAGTTTTGGATAGATGGAGTCCAGTGAAAACTATGCCAGCTAGTGAACATTCACAACATAACGACTTACTGCTTGGTTCACCTCCACTTGCGAAACTTCAGTAAACACCTCATCTCCAGGCTTCTTGGATGACACAATAAAACTGAACTTCAGAGGTTCTACTATCAAGTTATCAGGATTGTCAGATCTGTATTCCAACCTGATTCCTCTGATGACTGACGGCTTTGCGTATTCAAAGATCAGTTTTGGAGTCTGGTCTCGGTCCTGCAATACAGGGGCTTCCAACAACCAGGATCCACTCGGCTCATCAATGGTAGACCTGCCCTCGGCAATTCGCTTTTCATCCAGTGCTTCCTCTTCATCCATTGGCTCCAGGCAATACCCTGCAGACATTAAGCATACCAAAATCATAAACACTTTGTGCGCTATTTCAGGCTACTTCTCCAAGGGCAAGCACTCTATGCTCCACAATGCTCAAGAGAAAAAGTCAGATTCTCAAGAAAATACCTCACCTGGAGTTGTAGACAACATTGGCAAAGATGTTGTTACTGTTGTGGTCTCTTCTCCCAATGGAGTAACAACAGTAGTGGTTTTCACTTCTTCAGTTGTGATGGCGGGACCAGTCGTTGTTGTCGTCACAGTTGAAACCATCGTAGTTGTTTTCACTGCTACAAATGCAAAAGTTACAAGATTTACTTACAAATATAACATTCAATTCTTGTCACAACTGTTTTCACGAGCCAAATCTCCTCTAAGATAAACTCTACTCAAGATTAAGGACTTACCCTCAGCACAACCAAGGAAATCCAGCCTTAAAACAACAGGGCTGTCTGGGGAAACTTTGCTTATTTCCAAACGGACTGCTACGATATTTTCAAGCCTATCTCTTTGCAGAATATGTTCCGCAGCACCAACCCCTTGCAAAGCAACTCTTATTGTCTGTAAAGAAATCAAAAGTGAACACAGTGATCAACCCTTACTTTCAAGACAAGATCAAGCACAGAGTTGCAAGTCGAAAAACAAAGATGCTTACCTTTGGCTCTCCAATTTCATCCACTACAGCTTTGAACTCACTGTCTCCAACCTTCTTGGCAAACAGTATCAAACTGATGACAACAGATTTTGACTTTGAAATTTCTTCTGAGATACTGTCGGCCTTGACAGTGTCAGGGATCAATCGTACTCTCAACCCACGCACAATAGAGGCTCTTGTGAAGCTGACAGACAAGCTCGGTCTGTCTTCAGGCGCGTCTGGACTCACAGGCGAAACAGTCCAAGGATCCTGTGGGTCCATCTCTGTCTGGTTTCCAGAACTGGACAACTGGGCGCTCCTTCCCTTTTCTAGTCCGCTATCCGCATCCATCAGCTCCAAGCAATACTCTGCATTTTAAAACACAGACAAACTCAGTAGCAGTTTCTTTTCATTTTTTCCAAAACATAGCACAGATTTAAAGCCCACTGAAATGACAGCCATTTGCAATCAGTGCTGTTAGTTTCTACCAACTATTTTCAAGGTCTAACCTGTTGTTGCTGTTGCAGGGAAGTTGTTTTGATAGTTGTTGTCTCCTCCGTGGTTGTGCCAAGAGGAGTTGTCACAACATTCTTTCTTGTCACTTTGACTTTGCTTGGAGCAGTTGCCTTCGGCTGGTCTCTCAGTGGCTCAGATGTCACTGTTGTAACTTCTAATTTAAAAAAAAGCAAACAAACACAAAATAATTCACTACACACCAACCTTTCAAAGTCTTCTTACAGGATGTCATTTTTCCATGAGCAAAATCCTTACCTTTTGTGCATCCTAAGATGGCCACATCCAACTTGATTAAATTTGCAGCACTAACATTGACCACTTCCAAGCAAAGACAGTCACGTCTTCCAAGGAGGAGACGTCTGGTAACATGTTCGTGTTGGCTGTTCCTGCCTCAAGAGCAGCAGTCATTACCTACACAAAATCAAAACACAATAACATCAACAGCACAAAACATGAGTTTTGGATAGATGGAGTCCAGTGAAAACTATGCCAGCTAGTGAACATTCACAACATAACGACTTACTGCTTGGTTCACCTCCACTTGCGAAACTTCAGTAAACACCTCATCTCCAGGCTTCTTGGATGACACAATAAAACTGAACTTCAGAGGTTCTACTATCAAGTTATCAGGATTGTCAGATCTGTATTCCAACCTGATTCCTCTGATGACTGACGGCTTTGCGTATTCAAAGATCAGTTTTGGAGTCTGGTCTCGGTCCTGCGATACAGGGGCTTCCAACAACCAGGATCCACTCGGCTCATCAATGGTAGACTTGCCCTCGGCAATTCGCTTTTCATCTAGCACTTCCTCTTCATCCATTGGCTCCAGGCAATACCCTGCAGACATTAAGCATACCAAAATCATAAACACTTTGTGCGCTATTTCAGGCTACTTCTCCAAGGGCAAGCACTCTATGCTCCACAATGCTCAAGAGAAAAAGTCAGATTCTCAAGAAAATACCTCACCTGGAGTTGTAGACAACATTGGCAAAGATGTTGTTACTGTTGTGGTCTCTTCTCCCAATGGAGTAACAACAGTAGTGGTTTTCACTTCTTCAGTTGTGATGGCGGGACCAGTCGTTGTTGTCGTCACAGTTGAAACCATTGTAGTTGTTTTCACTGCTACAAATGCAAAAGTTACAAGATTTACTTACAAATATAACATTCAATTCTTGTCACAACTGTTTTCACGAGCCAAATCTCCTCTAAGATAAACTCTACTCAAGATTAAGGACTTACCCTCAGCACAACCAAGGAAATCCAGCCTTAAAACAACAGGGCTGTCTGGGGAAACTTTGCTTATTTCCAAACGGACTGCTACGATATTTTCAAGCCTATCTCTTTGCAGAATATGTTCCGCAGCACCAACCCCTTGCAAAGCAACTCTTATTGTCTGTAAAGAAATCAAAAAGTGAACACAGTGATCAACCCTTACTTTCAAGACAAGATCAAGCACAGAGTTGCAAGTCGAAAAACAAAGATGCTTACCTTTGGCTCTCCAATTTCATCCACTACAGCTTTGAACTCACTGTCTCCAACCTTCTTGGCAAACAGTATCAAACTGATGACAACAGATTTTGACTTTGAAATTTCTTCTGAGATACTGTCGGCCTTGACAGTGTCAGGGATCAATCGTACTCTCAACCCACGCACAATAGAGGCTCTTGTGAAGCTGACAGACAAGCTCGGTCTGTCTTCAGGCGCGTCTGGACTCACAGGCGAAACAGTCCAAGGATCCTGTGGGTCCATCTCTGTCTGGTTTCCAGAACTGGACAACTGGGCGCTCCTTCCCTTTTCTAGTCCGCTATCCGCATCCATCAGCTCCAAGCAATACTCTGCATTTTAAAACACAGACAAACTCAGTAGCAGTTTCTTTTCATTTTTTTTCCAAAACATAGCACAGATTTAAAGCCCACTGAAATGACAGCCATTTGCAATCAGTGCTGTTAGTTTCTACCAACTATTTTCAAGGTCTAACCTGTTGTTGCTGTTGCAGGGGAAGTTGTTTTGATAGTTGTTGTCTCCTCCGTGGTTGTGCCAAGAGGAGTTGTCACAACATTCTTTCTTGTCACTTTGACTTTGCTTGGAGCAGTTGCCTTCGGCTGGTCTCTCAGTGGCTCAGATGTCACTGTTGTAACTTCTAATTTAAAAAAAAAGCAAACAAACACAAAATAATTCACTACACACCAACCTTTCAAAGTCTTCTTACAGGATGTCATTTTTCCATGAGCAAAATCCTTACCTTTTGTGCATCCTAAGATGGCCACATCCAACTTGATTAAATTTGCAGCACTAACATTGACCACTTCCAAGCAAAGACAGTCACGTCTTCCAAGGAGGAGACGTCTGGTAACATGTTCGTGTTGGCTGTTCCTGCCTCAAGAGCAGCAGTCATTACCTACACAAAATCAAAACACAATAACATCAACAGCACAAAACATGAGTTTTGGATAGATGGAGTCCAGTGAAAACTATGCCAGCTAGTGAACATTCACAACATAACGACTTACTGCTTGGTTCACCTCCACTTGCGAAACTTCAGTAAACACCTCATCTCCAGGCTTCTTGGATGACACAATAAAACTGAACTTCAGAGGTTCTACTATCAAGTTATCAGGATTGTCAGATCTGTATTCCAACCTGATTCCTCTGATGACTGACGGCTTTGCGTATTCAAAGATCAGTTTTGGAGTCTGGTCTCGGTCCTGCGATACAGGGGCTTCCAACAACCAGGATCCACTCGGCTCATCAATGGTAGACCTGCCCTCGGCAATTCGCTTTTCATCCAGCGCTTCCTCTTCATCCATTGGCTCCAGGCAATACCCTGCAGACATTAAGCATACCAAAATCATAAACACTTTGTGCGCTATTTCAGGCTACTTCTCCAAGGGCAAGCACTCTATGCTCCACAATGCTCAAGAAAAAGTCAGATTCTCAAGAAAATACCTCACCTGGAGTTGTAGACAACATTGGCAAAGATGTTGTTACTGTTGTGGTCTCTTCTCCCAATGGAGTAACAACAGTAGTGGTTTTCACTTCTTCAGTTGTGATGGCGGGACCAGTCGTTGTTGTCGTCACAGTTGAAACCATTGTAGTTGTTTTCACTGCTACAAATGCAAAAGTCACAAGATTTACTTACAAATATAACATTCAATTCTTGTCACAACTGTTTTCACGAGCCAAATCTCCTCTAAGATAAACTCTACTCAAGATTAAGGACTTACCCTCAGCACAACCAAGGAAATCCAGCCTTAAAACAACAGGGCTGTCTGGGGAAACTTTGCTTATTTCCAAACGGACTGCTACGATATTTTCAAGCCTATCTCTTTGCAGAATATGTTCCGCAGCACCAACCCCTTGCAAAGCAACTCTTATTGTCTGTAAAGAAATCAAAAAGTGAACACAGTGATCAACCCTTACTTTCAAGACAAGATCAAGCACAGAGTTGCAAGTCGAAAAACAAAGATGCTTACCTTTGGCTCTCCAATTTCATCCACTACAGCTTTGAACTCACTGTCTCCAACCTTCTTGGCAAACAGTATCAAACTGATGACAACAGATTTTGACTTTGAAATTTCTTCTGAGATACTGTCGGCCTTGACAGTGTCAGGGATCAATCGTACTCTCAACCCACGCACAATAGAGGCTCTTGTGAAGCTGACAGACAAGCTCGGTCTGTCTTCAGGCGCGTCTGGACTCACAGGCGAAACAGTCCAAGGATCCTGTGGGTCCATCTCTGTCTGGTTTCCAGAACTGGACAACTGGGCGCTCCTTCCCTTTTCTAGTCCGCTATCCGCATCCATCAGCTCCAAGCAATACTCTGCATTTTAAAACACAGACAAACTCAGTAGCAGTTTCTTTTCATTTTTTTTCCAAAACATAGCACAGATTTAAAGCCCACTGAAATGACAGCCATTTGCAATCAGTGCTGTTAGTTTCTACCAACTATTTTCAAGGTCTAACCTGTTGTTGCTGTTGCAGGGGAAGTTGTTTTGATAGTTGTTGTCTCCTCCGTGGTTGTGCCAAGAGGAGTTGTCACAACATTCTTTCTTGTCACTTTGACTTTGCTTGGAGCAGTTGCCTTCGGCTGGTCTCTCAGTGGCTCAGATGTCACTGTTGTAACTTCTAATTTAAAAAAAAAAGCAAACAAACACAAAATAATTCACTACACACCAACCTTTCAAAGTCTTCTTACAGGATGTCATTTTTCCATGAGCAAAATCCTTACCTTTTGTGCATCCTAAGATGGCCACATCCAACTTGATTAAATTTGCAGCACTAACATTGACCACTTCCAAGCAAAAGACAGTCACGTCTTCCAAGGAGGAGACGTCTGGTAACATGTTCGTGTTGGCTGTTCCTGCCTCAAGAGCAGCAGTCATTACCTACACAAAATCAAAACACAATAACATCAACAGCACAAAACATGAGTTTTGGATAGATGGAGTCCAGTGAAAACTATGCCAGCTAGTGAACATTCACAACATAACGACTTACTGCTTGGTTCACCTCCACTTGCGAAACTTCAGTAAACACCTCATCTCCAGGCTTCTTGGATGACACAATAAAACTGAACTTCAGAGGTTCTACTATCAAGTTATCAGGATTGTCAGATCTGTATTCCAACCTGATTCCTCTGATGACTGATGGCTTTGCGTATTCAAAGATCAGTTTTGGAGTCTGGTCTCGGTCCTGCGATACAGGGGCTTCCAACAACCAGGATCCACTCGGCTCATCAATGGTAGACCTGCCCTCGGCAATTTGCTTTTCATCCAGCGCTTCCTCTTCATCCATTGGCTCCAGGCAATACCCTGCAGACATTAAGCATACCAAAATCATAAACACTTTGTGCGCTATTTCAGGCTACTTCTCCAAGGGCAAGCACTCTATGCTCCACAATGCTCAAGAGAAAAAGTCAGATTCTCAAGAAAATACCTCACCTGGAGTTGTAGACAACATTGGCAAAGATGTTGTTACTGTTGTGGTCTCTTCTCCCAATGGAGTAACAACAGTAGTGGTTTTCACTTCTTCAGTTGTGATGGCGGGACCAGTCGTTGTTGTCGTCACAGTTGAAACCATTGTAGTTGTTTTCACTGCTACAAATGCAAAAGTCACAAGATTTACTTACAAATATAACATTCAATTCTTGTCACAACTGTTTTCACGAGCCAAATCTCCTCTAAGATAAACTCTACTCAAGATTAAGGACTTACCCTCAGCACAACCAAGGAAATCCAGCCTTAAAACAACAGGGCTGTCTGGGAAACTTTGCTTATTTCCAAACGGACTGCTACGATATTTTCAAGCCTATCTCTTTGCAGAATATGTTCCGCAGCACCAACCCCTTGCAAAGCAACTCTTATTGTCTGTAAAGAAATCAAAAGTGAACACAGTGATCAACCCTTACTTTCAAGACAAGATCAAGCACAGAGTTGCAAGTCGAAAAACAAAGATGCTTACCTTTGGCTCTCCAATTTCATCCACTACAGCTTTGAACTCACTGTCTCCAACCTTCTTGGCAAACAGTATCAAACTGATGACAACAGATTTTGACTTTGAAATTTCTTCTGAGATACTGTCGGCCTTGACAGTGTCAGGGATCAATCGTACTCTCAACCCACGCACAATAGAGGCTCTTGTGAAGCTGACAGACAAGCTCGGTCTGTCTTCAGGCGCGTCTGGACTCACAGGCGAAACAGTCCAAGGATCCTGTGGGTCCATCTCTGTCTGGTTTCCAGAACTGGACAACTGGGCGCTCCTTCCCTTTTCTAGTCCGCTATCCGCATCCATCAGCTCCAAGCAATACTCTGCATTTTAAAACACAGACAAACTCAGTGGCGGTTTCTTTTCATTTTTTTCCCAAAACATAGCACAGATTTAAAGCCCACTGAAATGACAGCCATTTGCAATCAGTGCTGTTAGTTTCTACCAACTATTTTCAAGGTCTAACCTGTTGTTGCTGTTGCAGGGGAAGTTGTTTTGATAGTTGTTGTCTCCTCCGTGGTTGTGCCAAGAGGAGTTGTCACAACATTCTTTCTTGTCACTTTGACTTTGCTTGGAGCAGTTGCCTTCGGCTGGTCTCTCAGTGGCTCAGATGTCACTGTTGTAACTTCTAATTTAAAAAAAAGCAAACAAACACAAAATAATTCACTACACACCAACCTTTCAAAGTCTTCTTACAGGATGTCATTTTTCCATGAGCAAAATCCTTACCTTTTGTGCATCCTAAGATGGCCACATCCAACTTGATTAAATTTGCAGCACTAACATTGACCACTTCCAAGCAAAAGACAGTCACGTCTTCCAAGGAGGAGACGTCTGGTAACATGTTCGTGTTGGCTGTTCCTGCCTCAAGAGCAGCAGTCATTACCTACACAAAATCAAAACACAATAACATCAACAGCACAAAACATGAGTTTTGGATAGATGGAGTCCAGTGAAAACTATGCCAGCTAGTGAACATTCACAACATAACGACTTACTGCTTGGTTCACCTCCACTTGCGAAACTTCAGTAAACACCTCATCTCCAGGCTTCTTGGATGACACAATAAAACTGAACTTCAGAGGTTCTACTATCAAGTTATCAGGATTGTCAGATCTGTATTCCAACCTGATTCCTCTGATGACTGACGGCTTTGCGTATTCAAAGATCAGTTTTGGAGTCTGGTCTCGGTCCTGCGATACAGGGGCTTCCAACAACCAGGATCCACTCGGCTCATCAATGGTAGACCTGCCCTCGGCAATTCGCTTTTCATCCAGCGCTTCCTCTTCATCCATTGGCTCCAGGCAATACCCTGCAGACATTAAGCATACCAAAATCATAAACACTTTGTGCGCTATTTCAGGCTACTTCTCCAAGGGCAAGCACTCTATGCTCCACAATGCTCAAGAGAAAAAGTCAGATTCTCAAGAAAATACCTCACCTGGAGTTGTAGACAACATTGGCAAAGATGTTGTTACTGTTGTGGTCTCTTCTCCCAATGGAGTAACAACAGTAGTGGTTTTCACTTCTTCAGTTGTGATGGCGGGACCAGTCGTTGTTGTCGTCACAGTTGAAACCATTGTAGTTGTTTTCACTGCTACAAATGCAAAAGTCACAAGATTTACTTACAAATATAACATTCAATTCTTGTCACAACTGTTTTCACGAGCCAAATCTCCTCTAAGATAAACTCTACTCAAGATTAAGGACTTACCCTCAGCACAACCAAGGAAATCCAGCCTTAAAACAACAGGGCTGTCTGGGGAAACTTTGCTTATTTCCAAACGGACTGCTACGATATTTTCAAGCCTATCTCTTTGCAGAATATGTTCCGCAGCACCAACCCCTTGCAAAGCAACTCTTATTGTCTGTAAAGAAATCAAAAAGTGAACACAGTGATCAACCCTTACTTTCAAGACAAGATCAAGCACAGAGTTGCAAGTCGAAAAACAAAGATGCTTACCTTTGGCTCTCCAATTTCATCCACTACAGCTTTGAACTCACTGTCTCCAACCTTCTTGGCAAACAGTATCAAACTGATGACAACAGATTTTGACTTTGAAATTTCTTCTGAGATACTGTCGGCCTTGACAGTGTCAGGGATCAATCGTACTCTCAACCCACGCACAATAGAGGCTCTTGTGAAGCTGACGGACAAGCTCGGTCTGTCTTCAGGCACGTCTGGACTCACAGGTGAAACAGTCCAAGGATCCTGTGGGTCCATCTCTGTCTGGTTTCCAGAACTGGACAACTGGGCGCTCCTTCCCTTTTCTAGTCCGCTATCCGCATCCATCAGCTCCAAGCAATACTCTGCATTTTAAAACACAGACAAACTCAGTGGCAGTTTTTTTTCATTTTTTTTCCAAAACATTGCACAGATTTAAAGCCCACTGAAATGACAGCCATTTGCAATCAGTGCTGTTAGTTTCTACCAACTATTTTCAAGGTCTAACCTGTTGTTGCTGTTGCAGGGGAAGTTGTTTTGATAGTTGTTGTCTCCTCCGTGGTTGTGCCAAGAGGAGTTGTCACAACATTCTTTCTTGTCACTTTGACTTTGCTTGGAGCAGTTGCCTTCGGCTGGTCTCTCAGTGGCTCAGATGTCACTGTTGTAACTTCTAATTTAAAAAAAAAAGCAAACAAACAGAAAATAATTCACTACACACCAACCTTTCAAAGTCTTCTTACAGGATATCATTTTTCCATGAGCAAAATCCTTACCTTTTGTGCATCCTAAGATGGCCACATCCAACTTGATTAAATTTGCAGCACTAACATTGACCACTTCCAAGCAAAAGACAGTCACTTCTTCCAAGGAGGAGACGTCTGGTAACATGTTCGTGTTGGCTGTTCCTGCCTCAAGAGCAGCAGTCATTACCTACACAAAATCAAAACACAATAACATCAACAGCACAAAACGAGGAGTTTTGGATAGATGGAGTCCAGTGAAAACTATGCCAGCTAGTGAACATTCACAACATAACGACTTACTGGTTGGTTCGACTCCACTTGCGAAACTTCAGTAAACACCTCATCTCCAGGCTTCTTGGATGACACAATAAAACTGATCTTCAGAGGTTCTACTGTCAAGTTATCAGGATTGTCAGATCTGTATTCCAACCTGATTCCTCTGATGACTGACGGCTTTGCGTATTCAAAGATCAGTTTTGGAGTCTGGTCTCGGTCCTGCGATACAGGGGCTTCCAACAACCAGGATCCACTCGGCTCATCAATGGTAGACCTGCCCTCGGCAATTCGCTTTTCATCCAGCGCTTCCTCTTCATCCATTGGCTCCAGGCAATACCCTGCAGACATTAAGCATACCAAAATTATAAACACTTTGTGCGCTATTTCAGGCTACTTCTCCAAGGGCAAGCACTCTATGCTCCACAATGCTCTAGAGAAAAAGTCAGATTCTCAAGAAAATACCTCACCTGGAGTTGTAGACAACATTGGCAAAGATGTTGTTACTGTTGTGGTCTCTTCTCCCAATGGAGTAACAACAGTAGTGGTTTTCACTTCTTCAGTTGTGATGGCGGGACCAGTCGTTGTTGTCATCACAGTTGAAACCATTGTAGTTGTTTTCACTGCTACAAATGCAAAAGTCACAAGATTTACTTACAAATATAACATTCAATTCTTGTCACAACTGTTTTCACGAGCCAAATCTCCTCTAAGATAAACTCTACTCAAGATTAAGGACTTACCCTCAGCACAACCAAGGAAATCCAGCCTTAAAACAACAGGGCTGTCTGGGAAACTTTGCTTATTTCCAAACGGACTGCTACGATATTTTCAAGCCTATCTCTTTGCAGAATATGTTCCATAGCACCAACCCCTTGCAAAGCAACTCTTATTGTCTGTAAAGAAATCAAAAGTGAACACAGTGATCAACCCTTACTTTCAAGACAAGATCAAGCACAGAGTTGCAAGTCGAAAAACAAAGATGCTTACCTTTGGCTCTCCAATTTCATCCACTACAGCTTTGAACTCACTGTCTCCAACCTTCTTGGCAAACAGTATCAAACTGATGACAACAGATTTTGACTTTGAAATTTCTTCTGAGATACTGTCGGCCTTGACAGTGTCAGGGATCAATCGTACTCTCAACCCACGCACAATAGAGGCTCTTGTGAAGCTGACGGACAAGCTCGGTCTGTCTTCAGGCACGTCTGGACTCACAGGTGAAACAGTCCAAGGATCCTGTGGGTCCATCTCTGTCTGGTTTCCAGAACTGGACAACTGGGCGCTCCTTCCCTTTTCTAGTCCGCTATCCGCATCCATCAGCTCCAAGCAATACTCTGCATTTTAAAACACAGACAAACTCAGTAGCAGTTTCTTTTCATTTTTTTTCCAAAACATAGCACAGATTTAAAGCCCACTGAAATGACAGCCATTTGCAATCAGTGCTGTTAGTTTCTACCAACTATTTTCAAGGTCTAACCTGTTGTTGCTGTTGCAGGGGAAGTTGTTTTGATAGTTGTTGTCTCCTCCGTGGTTGTGCCAAGAGGAGTTGTCACAACATTCTTTCTTGTCACTTTGACTTTGCTTGGAGCAGTTGCCTTCGGCTGGTCTCTCAGTGGCTCAGATGTCACTGTTGTAACTTCTAATTTAAAAAAAAAGCAAACAAACACAAAATAATTCACTACACACCAACCTTTCAAAGTCTTCTTACAGGATATCATTTTTCCATGAGCAAAATCCTTACCTTTTGTGCATCCTAAGATGGCCACATCCAACTTGATTAAATTTGCAGCACTAACATTGACCACTTCCAAGCAAAAGACAGTCACTTCTTCCAAGGAGGAGACGTCTGGTAACATGTTCGTGTTGGCTGTTCCTGCCTCAAGAGCAGCAGTCATTACCTACACAAAATCAAAACACAATAACATCAACAGCACAAAACGAGGAGTTTGGATAGATGGAGTCCAGTGAAAACTATGCCAGCTAGTGAACATTCACAACATATCGACTTACTGGTTGGTTCGACTCCACTTGCGAAACTTCAGTAAACACCTCATCTCCAGGCTTCTTTGATGACACAATAAAACTGATTTTCAGAGGTTCTATTGTCAAGTTATCAGGATTGTCAGATCTGTATTCCAACCTGATTCCTCTGATGACTGACGGCTTTGAGTATTCAAAGATCAGTTTTGGAGTCTGGTCTCGGTCCTGCGATACAGGGGCTTCCAACAACCAGGATCCACTCGGCTCATCAATGGTAGACCTGCCCTCGGCAATTCGCTTTTCATCTAGCGCTTCCTCTTCATCCATTGGCTCCAGGCAATACCCTGCAGACATTAAGCATACCAAAATCATAAAGACTTTGTACGCTATTTCAGGCTACTTCTCCAAGTGCAAGCACTCTATGCTCCACAATGCTCAAGAGAAAAAGTCAGATTCTCAAGAAAATACCTCACCTGGAGTTGTAGACAACATTGGCAAAGATGTCGCTACTGTTATGGTCTCTTCTCCCAATGGAGTAACAACAGTAGTGGTTTTCACTTCTTCTGTTGTGATGGCGGGACTGGTCGCTGTTGTCTTCACAGTTGAAACCGTTGTAGTTGTTTTAACTGCTACAAATGCAAAGGTCATGAGATTTACTGAAAAATTGACATTCAACTCTTGACACAACTTTTCATTTTCTTTTCCAAAACATAGCACAGATTTAAAGCCCACTGAAATTTCAGCCATTTGCAATCAGTTCTGTTAGTTTCTACCAACTATTTTTAAGGTCTTACCTGTTTTTGTTGTTGCTGTTGCAGGGGAAGTTGGTTTGATAGTTGTTGTCTCCTCCGTGGTTGTGCCAAGGGGAGTTGTCACAACATTCTTTCTTGTTACTTTGACTTTGCTTGGAGCAGTTGCATTCGGCTGGTCTCTCAGTGGTTCAGATGTCACTGTTGTAACTTCTATATTTCAAAAATAAGGCAAACGAAATTTCAAGTCCCTCAGACCACTTTCAAGTAGACATTATTTGATGTCAAATTCTTGTCACATCGAATAAACCTTCAAACTAAACATACCTGGAATCGTAGTTACAATTGGCCGAGATATTGTTTCTTTTGTGGACGCTTCTGCAAATGACGTAACAATGGTTGGAGTTTCCTTTTCTTCCTTTGTTATGAAGGAACTAGTTGCAGTTGTCAAGACCACAGGAACTAGTGTAGAATGATCACACAAAAATAATAAAGTTTATTTCTCTGTTATCAAGAACAACACTCGAGAGGCGTTTCTAAGGCCACAAGTCCACAGTCAACACCCAAATGCTGGACATCACTTCAATCTTCCTAATCACTCCATTTCTCACATGAATTCACAGGGCATTGAGGCACTGGGAAACCACAGAGAGATTGTTCTTCTGAGTATGGAGAAACTGTGGATAAGGCGCCTCCAGGCCATTAAACCCCATGGTCTGAACATCCAAGAAGGAAATCACTCATAAACGTTTGTCTTTGCTTTCTCCTTTTCCCCACAGACATCCCCCTTTTTAGTCTGCCTCATTCAATAAGTAATTACTTTTTCTCCCTCTTTCCACCCTTGACTTTTATTCTCTGTGTTTCCAACCTATTGTGGTCAAACCAGCCCCTTCCCTCTCCCCCCCCATTGTCTAATTATTCATTGTTTACCCCTTACTTTTTCTTTGTGCTTTCTGCCTCTCGCTCCTCTCTCTCTATTCATGTATTTCCACTTGACTGCTTTTGTTACACTTGTATACCCTTTTCTGTGTGTTGTGCTGTTATTTAGCCTTTGAGAAAGACTCTGCCAGGGTCGAAACTTCATGCCATTTACTATTTTTGCAATTTATTGGAGCAAATATTCAAGCAAAATGTAATTATAATGATAAACTGTCAAATTGGTTTACCTGATGTTGATACTTTTGCCACAGTGGTACCTGTAAAATGGAAAATGTTTACGTGGAGTTGGTCCATTTTATGGTAACAATTTTTGAAATAAAATAATGTTTACTGTTTCTTCCAGGACGAAATTCTCCACAAAAACAATCCCAGGTATTACCTGTGTTTTATTTGAGATTGTCATTATTTTGGTCTTGAAAAATGTGTTTCAAGTCAATTGACTTTTCTGCTATTCAAATTCTTGTGTCATAACAAGGTGTAAACTAAGGCATTTACTTTGGTATGATTTGTTAATTTCCAATTAATGATAACTATGATAGGCCTCGAAGTTAATGTTTGAAAGGGCAAAGCTTTTTTGATTTGCACAGGAGCCTTTCCATTGGTAACTCTTAAAGTATATGAGAATATTTTGAAAAGGCATCAAAAATATAACTAGCTCTATATGTTGAAACAACATTTTACATTTTAGATGACCTTTTGAATAAAACTTACAATTATTTTGTTAACTCCAATTAATGATCAAGTATAATGATAGGTCTGGAAGTTAATGTTTGAAGGGCAAAGCATTTTCGATGAGAATATTTTGAGGAGGCATCAAAAATAAAACTAGCTCTATATGTTGAAACAGCATTTTACATTTCAGAAAACATTTGGAATAAAACTCACAATTAATTTCATCAGATCCATCACCACAATCATCGGACCGGTCACAAACATATGCCGTTGGAATACACTTTCCATTATCACAAGTGAAGTCTTTACAAAGAGGCACCGGTGCTGCAATTATGAACATAAATTTTATTCAGGTTAGTTTTTATCTTATTTTTAGAGAAAAGAAATGTTGTAATTATCAGAATCACCTAGCTGGTTTGCAAGGTTTTTTTCTCAAAGCAACCCTGTTTTTACAATCTTTGCAATTGTGAACTTTGTCCACCTCTTTTTTTCCCAAGAAAGAAACTATTAAAACAAAATACAATATTATCAAAACAATTGCCAGTTTTGTTGATATGTTGTTGTTTTGATGTAACTCTGTTTATCTTTAAATCATTTAAGGAATTCTAAACTTTTTAATTCTTTCCAAACTTAATATTTTTGATGGTTTCTTACTTAAAAAAGGGGTTTCTAAAAATTAAGTTCAAATAAGCATCCATGTCCCAGAATTTTAAGTTTTGTTTCAATAAATAAATAAAAATAAACAAATTATTTGTGTATTTATTTATATAAGTTAAAACTCATTTTATAAAAATTGTAATGAGTATTTTTGTCATAGATATAATTAAAAACAAAGATTTGATTTCAGAAAAAATATGTTCTTCGTTTGAGAGGTTTTCTCGTTCCGATATGTGCGAGAAGTGCACAGTCTATTTACGGTTTCTTACTTGATCTGAAGCAATCCTGTTCATCTTCACCGTTTTTGCAATCATGGACCTCATTACACAGCTTATCAAAAGTAATGCATTCACCAGAGTTGCACAAATGGTATTTGCAAGCTGTAAATAAAGACAGAAAGAAATTTTATGAGAAAATAAGGTCCTAAAAATTGTACAAAGTACTTTTACGGAAACGGAAACATTTTTCCATGATGGTCTACAGTACCAAGCAATCGTTTAAGTTAGCTTGCCTTTGTTTGTTACATGCTTTACACACTATCAAACCTTTTTGAAAAGTTTGATTACAAAAAAATTGAGCTATAAGCTGATCTCATCTAAAACATGACCAATGAACTATGACTTTGTAACCTTTTGATACTCACATCCACAATATTTATCTGATTCATCTGAAGCATCATCACATTGTGGAGTTCCATCACAAACTTGGTTCAGTGGTAAGCATCGACTACAGTCTAAACAGGTGAACTTATCTTGACAACTACACTCTACAAAATAAATATCACAAAACAGTGTAAGTCCTTCAAAAGCCTACACTGAGTTAACATCAAACAAATGCTACCAAGACGAACAGAGGTGGATCTAGAGAGTTGCTTCAGGAGGAGGGGGAATAGGTCATTTGCTTCGGGGGCAGGGTGGAATGCTGCTAATCTAGTGTGCCATCATGACAAGCATGAATACATGTGCATCAAGTCATTTCATTTTTATTTATTTCATCACAGTTTGAAAATGAAAAGTGAAACTAGTTTTCCCACTGTGCACTAAACATTCAAATTCAATTACTAATAACATACACAATTAAAATGGGAACTAAAAATACATTTATCCAGAAATTTCTGAAACTGACTAAAGAGAACACATTCCAAACCTCGGCTGAGGCTCCAGCTCCTGTTCCAGGCTTCGTTTAATGTTGGAAACACCGAACATTAATGTAAACTGCTCTAAAATTGATGGCAGAGCCCAAGCCGAAGCTGGAGCCCAAGCTGAGGGTTGGGAAAGGCCCTGATCTAGAGAGTTGTTTTATGAGTGGGGGAGGGGAGCAATGGTCATTTGCTGAGGGGACTGGAATGCTGCTAATCTATTGTGCCATCAATGCAAGCAGGAATATACTAATATTGTCGCTGAAGCTCATGCCACTTCCACTCCATCCCCAATCCACCACTGACAGGCAAGGCAAAATCTATATGGATACAGTTTGATCAGAATCTTATCTACTCTACAGCAATCACAGATAGTGAGACTGGTCGACTGAAAACACCAAAACAATAACAACAAAAAGTGATATATCTTTAATTGATCTTACTGTTGCAATTAATTTCATCACTACCATCTCCACAATCATCATGGCCATCGCATTGGTGAGTTAATGGCAGGCATAGACCATTCCTACTGCACTTAAACTCACGAATGCCACACGTTGGTGCTAGAAACAAAATATAAAAAACACTTATCAGCTAAAAATATATCAAGCTTTATTCCCTTGTCACAGCTAACGTTAATTTCATGATATTGTTTCCAAACATTACTAACTCTTTGTGTGACATTTACAGTGTGTTCAGAGAATAACTTTCATAAAATGGTGAACATTTCAACTGAAATATATATCATTCCATTTTCAACAATTTTTGTTTGTTTGCAACTGTGTTGCTGAAGGCAACTTTTGAAGTCAACTCTGAGGCAACCAACTCAACTGCATTCAAAGTAAACACTTTTCTTCCACATTTGTATTTTTCTAACATTATCTTACTGTCCGGGCCAAAATTATGTGAACATTTATTGTGAATATTTTTTCTTCTTTAACATTGCCTTGAACTGATTAAATGTAAACTGCCTCATTTCAAGTTTATTTGATTTATTTGTTCATAACTTTCATAATGAATACAAATGAATAACTAACAAAATATCCAAGAAAAAACGGCATAAAAAAAAATGACAAGGAAACAGGGAAATCAAAAAAGTTACAAGTCCATGGACTTCAAAATTATTCCCTTTCACCCATACCCACCCCTCCCAAACCCTCAAAAGAGAAAAGCATAAAAGTTCCTTTAAACCGACATCGCCCCCACCAAAAACAAAATATTTAAAAAAATAAGATGTTTCATCAACTTAATACAAACAAGAATGCATAATGTATAAAAATGTGCAAGGCGAATACTGTGAGTGGGTTGTCAAGTAGCAATATACAAAATAAAGAAACTAAATTTCCTTGCATCCTTGCAAAATAACAGGGTGGAGTTTGATATTCAAGTAAATTCTTTTTAAGCGAGCTTGATTCACAGATTCTTTAACTTACTGCAGTTTTCTTCATCCGTTGTATCATTGAAACCACAGTCATACTGACCATCACATTTGTAGTGAATCGGGATGCAGTGGCCTTTCTTACATTGGAATTCATCTCTCCCACATTGAGGTGATGCTTTTTAAAACACAAAATGTATTAATTAATTAATTAATTAAGCATTCCAGTTGGGCTATATTTTACAAGATGTTAAAAGAATCATGAAGTTGGTTTGTGCAATTTGTACTTTTCAAGAAAAATTGCTAAACATCAACAGGTACTGGAAGCTACAACAAATTTGTGCTTAAATTTATTCCATTTATTCGACAAGTAAGTTGTCAAGGAAGATTAGCATTCGGATTGGGCTTGATTTTACAAAATGCAAAACAAATCATAAAATGGGTATGTACAATAAGCATTTTCCAAACAATATTGCTAAATATCAACAAATATCAGAAGCTATGTTATGTTGAAACTAATATCAAATAAAAAGTAGAATTTGAAAAAGACTCTGCTTGGTTCAAAGCTTGAGGACATTGACCCTTGAAAGACCAAGCAGCCTGTACCAAAATGCCCATAGTGGAACAGCCGCAAGATTTGACCTAATTTCGCTCAAACAAGAGGGTCAGAGAAAAGGTATTGGACCAAATTAATATTTTCCAATGTTTCCCATGTAAACATAGAGTGTACAATTCTAAAACAAAACCATGCATTTCTGTTTCTTAATAACTTTCCTGACATTTTCTCCCAAAATAACAGAGCAAAAAATCAACAACACTAGCAATGTCTTGGCATATGAATTGCCTCTAAAAGGTTGACAATATTTTGCTTTTATATAACAAGTCAGTAATTGGTTGGCAAAGCAGGTTTGAAACAGCTAACTCTTTTCATCAAATAAAAATTAAAAAGAAACAATTGACTTACGACAACTGTACTCATCAGAGCTATCAGCGCAGTCAGGCAACCCATCACACAGAAAAACATTCTCAATACACTGGCCATTGGCACAGGTAAACTGGTCAGGGCAACATCGGAAAGCTGTTCCAAAATAAATTGTCCGTGAAAATTTACCAATTGAAAGGATTTTCGTTTGAAAGAACAAAGAATCTTGAAACTGTATTTATATTAGCATGACAATTTAAGAAAGTTTTGGATATTAAAAATAAGATTAGAAGTCTGTCAAAATATCATAGTTTATTTTTATTCACAAGGTATGTGGGGTGCAAATCCACAACTCAATTTCACTTGACCTAACTTGAAGTTCCTCAAGTCTCATTCAAGACAACTCATTAAATCAATTCAATCTCAAGGAATTCACAAGGCCCTTATCAGCTAGGGTAGAAAATTACGCTTTAAAACTCATTACAAGAATTCAGTTGAACAGTCTTTTCAGAAATTGTGAGTTTTCTTTTTAGCTTGTGTAAAAAATGAAAATTCTAAACTCACTGCAGTTTGCTTCATCTGCGCCATCACCACAATCATCCGCAGTATCACATAACCAGTCTGACGAGATACAACGCCCATCGGGGCATTCAAATTCATCCTTGGAACATTCTTTTTTCACACCTTTAGGAAATAAATCACAAAATGAGTATTTCAATTTAGTTCATTTATAAAATTCTTATCAAACTTCAGAAACCAAATGGCAGGCAGGCAAGATACTACACTGGTCACATGAGAAATTTTACAATTCATGTCATAATTTCCTCATCAATTCAAGAGTTATAAAAATAACAGGAGAACAAGTTTTGAAATGTGCCCCCTTTCTTCATATCAAAAATATGCAATTTCCATAAAATATAAGATTTTATGTTTCTTATGTATATATCTGTGTACAAATCGCGCCTGCAGGAAGTCAGGGCTGTGTGGCTCTTTTGTAAACATGTGATGTCACAAGTGCTGCTGCAGCAAATAGCCATAGCCAAAGCCATAGAATAGCCATGCTGAAAGTTGAAGCCAAAGTTGCTTCAGTTGGATGCAGCCTTTACTTTGTTAAAGGAAGATAAATGATCTTGATGTAATTACACTCACCCGTGCAAGGTTGACCGACACATTTGAACAGTCCATTCTCACAAATACTGTCAATTGAAGGAAAACAAAGTTCAGAAAGTTCCTTTGAAGTCTGAAGTTCAAGTACAGCATTTTGTTTTTTAATATAATGATTTATTTTTACATTCTGCAGAATGACCAAGAAGTTGAAAAATACAGTTTACAATCATGTTCATTCAAAAGAATTCTAAATGATACAGAAAAGGCTCCTTTAAGCTATATGACTTTACCAAGTCTGACAGTTGATGGTGATCTTATTTCCTGGTGGATACCGCATGCCGTTATGTTTGCAGGTGCAATCCTTTGCAGAAATACATTTTCCATCTAAAAATAAATAAGAATGACTTCCTTTAAAAACAATAACGTAATTTTTAACTTTCTTGGCTTACATGTACTCACCCAGAGTAAAAGGTTAATATTTACTCAGAGTAAAAAGTTAAATTTTATGTTTTATTTGTTGTTTATCTTTATTGTGGTTGTTTTGGGTTTTTTTTCAAAAAGCAGAAAAATAAAGGAAAGTGAGTCCAAATTTGTAAATAATGTGTCTGTTTACCTTGTTCTATAGCTCCAGGTGGACAATGGCAGCCTTCTGTACATCCTTTACAAAACTCACATTCTGTTTCACCACTGAGGGAGTCACAAGTAGCCGGGCAGGCCGGTCCACATGACATGTATACAAATCCATAGTCACACAACATCGCTGTAAAGAACAAAGTCTTATTTTACCCTAGAGACCAAAGTGGCAAAAACGGCCACAAGCGGCTTATACCAAAAAATCCTGCAAGATTCTACTTTCATCCACTGAACCCAAAAGTTCAAAGTAAAGGTCATGTCCTGGATATATATTTTTTTAGTATTTCCAAAGTTCTTTTTTGTCCTATTTTTTCAGACACTCTTTCTGGAAAAATCATGTACAAAAATCAATGTTAGCAATAATTGAGTATAGGTAACGATTTTAACATAAATTAGGGCCCAATTTCGAAGAGCTGCATGAGCAAAAAATATTGCTTAAAAACTTCTGCTAAGCAAAGATAAAAATGACACCAGTACTTATCAAACAAAAGAACAAGGCTTGCAGAAGAATACAGAAGAATATTTTTGTTAACTTTTGGTATCATCAGATGTTACGTAAACTTGGTGCAATGCATTGACTCCAAATCAAAATGATATAATTGAATGCTATTTTTCAAGAGATGATTTGATCAAACTGGAGGCTTACGGCAAAGTTCTTCTGAGCGCCATTGGATATGAACTCCATGTCTGCTACACTCTTCACCATAAGCGGCTAATGCTGTACAGAGACATTCACAAGCAACTCCAGTTGTACATCTAGGAAGAAAGAGGCAAAAGACTTCAACAACAACAATTTCAGGTGAAATCTTCAAAGTTAATAACCATTAATTAGTTTCAAACCATCCAGATATATTTATGTAAAAACAGCTTGAATTTATTATTTTGATTCATCTTTCGTCAGGATTTTTTCATTTATTTACAGTCTTCTTCTTTGGTTTATAATTGAGATTTAACCATTAAATTTAATTTAGTTTAATTTCTTAATGGTTTATTAAAACACCATGAATCGCAGCTACAGGCAATTTCCTGAATTACAATTAAAAAGAGCAAAACAGAAGAAAACAATTGACAAGAAAAATATACAATTAAACTCGTCAGCCAGTTCTCCTACTCGAAATGTCCTTCTTTGAACCAATACTCCTTTCAAACTAGATTTACATTCAAACTAATAGTTATTTCTTAAAGGAAAAAAGAGATGTAAATATATTTTATTTTTTCAAATTTTGAGTCATGACCATTGTTGTTATGATAGAAAACTTACCCACAGGAGTCATATTGACACCACTTTATAAACAGCTCCGGGGCAACGACTTCATGGCATGCATGGAATTTCTCATTTCTAAGAATATTACAACGTTTCTTGGCCCATGGAAGACGATTAGGATTCAACTAAATAATCAATATAAAATGTATAAATTAGGAATATCAAAATATTTTAGTATTAGAACTATCAAACAGTGCAAACATTGAGGACAAGTGGTCAAGTAATTGTACTAATTCTTTTTCAAAAGAGTACATTTTTTGTGAAGACATTTTTATTCCACTGATGACTGCCTTTTTAGAGACCTCCAGTTTGAGATTTGAAAAAGTTCAAAAAATTGTCCTGAAGTTTAAACTCATATTATCTAAAGTAAAGACAGAGGGGAAATGCAAAAATTGCCTCATGCTTTGAACCTAGCAGTATTTTTGAAAGCTTAAAAAGCTAGAAGAATAAGATCACACTTTTTAACTTGAGATGTCAACTGTTGGTTCTTATTGGTCTCACCTCACATGGGTTTTGAATCTTCTTACTATCTATGTCCTTACAAGACATAGACGCTTTCCAGCTGTTCCCAAAAGAATCTGCTCTTGCTTCTTGCATGCCATAGCGACTTGTGAAATCATTTTCTGCATTGTTATCATAGAGACCACAAAGACCCACAAGTCTACCAGTATAGTGTGGTGAAACTTTGATGTAGATTCTTGTTGCTGTTTAAAAAGAACGGTCATTCACAGTTAATAAACAAGTTGGGGGATTTTTTTCCTGCGTTTAGTTTCATCTTTCAACAATCTCATTGTATATTTGAATGTTTAACGCAATTAAAATGTCACACAAACACTTGCTTACGGTTGACTTGGAAAACAAGTGCTTTTTCATACATCGGTGTCCGGCAACAATTAAACTACGTATGTATTTTAATCCTTTTATTAACTAAAAGAGAATTTCTAGGCAATTGAGCCTCACCTCCATCCCAGCGAACCTCCAGCCAGTTCTCCCACCTGATAACGATAAACATCCCAGTCTTCAATATCGTTATCTCATTATTATAAGCCTTTGGTAGCTTCACATGATAATCGTTAACCATCACATCCCTACCGCGCACCATCTTAATCGTCACACTCTGGATCTGAACATGAATGCACTTTGTGCATGTGATGCCTTCAATGCCACATGGGATATTCTGTGCAGTGATGAGGAATTCACCGTAAATCTCCTTAGCGAGAATGTAACGACACTGTCCCTGGAAGGAATATGACTTGCCATCAAAAGTAGTGTAGTGGGCATCACCTATTGCCTTGCAGTGAGCTGCAGAACAACAAAATAACCAGAAACATTTTATCCATAAGATTCTAATAATATTAATGGAAATAAAGGGTAAACCCTCTTGAAAAGAAATCTCTTTCAGGAAAGATTTTTGGCTCTGAAACAAGATGGTTTTTTTGTTCTCTGTTTTTGTACTAGTGTACTCCAGACGTCAGGAGATTACATAAAATATGGGCGGTATATCTTGAGTGAGAGGATCTTGCAAGAGGAAACTGAATTTGCTGTTGCCTTTTTTTCAATCTCATTATTTTGGCTGTCAGCTGATAATCTTACCTGGACAAGAATGAGACGTGCAGTGCCATGTTCTGTTAAAACAAGTGCTGAAAAACAAAATCATAAGAGCATTTATTTGCCAAGAACTGTACAAGGGCAGGTTCAAGTGCATTGTCGTATATAGCGCACGTATCTTCCAATAATGTACTCAAGGGGCTGGAACAAAGAGGAACATTGTTAAATTTTTGAGACCGATTTATGTGGCACCTTATTAAGTGTTTACCAGATGCTGTGGGGCACTCAGCAACCACTGCCAGAAACACTGGGGCAAACCCTTCTCTTAGCGGTAAGCGTAATTGGGTTCTTTACATGCATTACACAAAGCAAAAGACCTACAGCATACATCCCATCCGAATGACCCTGGGAAACTCTCGGGGAGTAGATACTTGCTTGAAGGTTGGGTGCAAAATAACCCCTGGGGTTAGAATACCGAGTAGTCACTTTTCCCAGTAAAATTGCACCAAATGTGAAATGAACATGGGGTGGCAGTGGGGTTAAAATCCCCCTGAAATTTTCTGTGAAAAGGACTCAAAATCTATTAAATTAAAACTAAGGCCTGAAAATGTAGAGACTATATTCACAATCAGTCATTCTGTGCTGACTTACCAATGGTTACAGTCATTTGTATAGCTCTCTCCAGATTCGTATGACATTCCGTTATGAGTACAAGGACAGAAATTTGGCTCCACACAAACATCACCCTAAATCAAATGTAATCAGATCTTATCACTGTTGTATATTTATTTACTTTGCCATCGTGTATGTTAATTAGAAATCTCATTCAAAGATTTTTACAAGAATTCAAATGACTAGTTTTTTAAAGGTTTGGATCATTCTCACCGAAAAACATTTGAATCTTAGAAACAATTCATGCATGAATCGCTTCTCAGATTTCTGAGGGTTGGTGTCCGTTCGCGAATGCTGTGGCCAGAGATGCGGTTGGTACCTGCACTCACCTCGCTAAACGTGGATGGATTCAAAATTCTTATGAAAATACCACAGCAGTTTTTTGCTGATTTCTCAGCTAGTAGAAACTGTATTCAGCTGAAACTTTCACATGCGACTTTTATTGTATCTTTTTTTATAATTTTGCCTATAAATCAGCATTACATTGACAAAACCCAATCCATGACCCCACCTTTAAGCTGTATATTTCTTTGATTTGAAATGTTCACCAATAAGATCCAAACTTACGTTTAGTAGAAGTCCTTCAGGGCAGGTACATCCAGGTTTACTCCGATACACACAAGACATCATGCTATTGCACGTCTTATCACACTGTGAGGAATGCTCTGAGAATATCATGTTGTTTGGACAACCTTCTGAGGATGTGCAGTTCGGTAATAACTCACACACAAACGAACCATTGGCGCAAATACTGAAATTTAAGATCAAATAAAAAGGAAAAAATAAATAAAATAGCTCTTGGAAACTACTTTAAATGTTAACCAAAATGACCTGAGGTATTTGTTTATTATTTATAAATTATTAATCCTTCATGATAGTTTTTGAGGGCAAAAGGTTCTAAAATAATTTTGCAATGTGCTTGATATTTATTTTTTACAGTACTCTGTACTTTGAATAAGTCAATTGTAAAAGGTAAAGTGACAAATTAATTCAGAACAAAAATAAAAATCTCAAGTAGCGTCCTACTTTTACAAGACTCTCAAGGAATAAGTCAATCTTTATTTAATAGATGTTAATTTTGCATCAGAGATAAAGAATAATACTTGTTTTTTGCCCTTACACCGATGTGTATTAAGCACTGTATACTCGGTACTTTCCTGAGTCTTGTGAAAAAAAATCTATAGGCTATCACTCGGCTGGGATTAAGTCAATTTATAATTTGATGACATACCGCATTACAAAAGAAAAATATATCAAGTAACAAATTTTTGTAAGAGTCAGTGACCGGCCAAACTGAAATCATTTTAAACAAAATTTAAAACAGCCCATTATTTGACAAAACTGCTTGATTCCTACAAAAAAGAAAGATGGTCTCACCATGTTTTACAAGGTTCCGTTCTTACATCCCCTGGGTAAAACGTCTTTCCAAGATACAAACATTCACAGACAGACACATCAATGCAAATATTGTGTTTGTTTAGGACTTTGTTGCCAGGGCAAATGCAGCCAGGTACGCACTGATGGTCAGAGCAGTGGTCAAGATATTCTTGGTCGCGACACGTCTGACCACATGCTATACCACATTCTGTATAGACTTGACCAGTTGGACATTGTATATCTGCAGGAAGAGCATCAACAAATGGTATAAGTCACAATTCATTTCCAGAAGATCTTTGCACTTAAAAAGATTTTCTAGATTTTTCTCAGGAAAAAATTATGACAAGATATTCCAAGACTATAATTCCAATCTAGGCCTTGAATAACACAGAGGCCACGGCCTCTGTTGCCTGTGGTCTTGGCCTTTGTGCCCCTTCAAAAGTTTCCTGTAGACTTTAAGATTTTCCAATTGAAGTGACCTTTGCAAAATGAAAATGACATTGCCTACAATAAGATGAAGTTCAAGGCCTGCCAATCCTCCCTGAGTAACAAAATAAGAAGAACTATCTACAATGAAGTTCATTGGCATCATTTGACTTTTGCTTTATGGTAATTGCAATGTCAATATGAAGACTATCATACGATAATTTTTTAACTTTAAAAAGTTGGATTTATAAAAGTAGTGATAATTGGACTTACTACAACGTCCTCCAAGAGAGGAAATATTCCTCCAGGTGTCAACAACTTGACCCTTGAGGGCGCACTGTCTTGAAAATGACTCAAGCACATTACAAAGACACGCATCTTTGTCATCACAGCCACAGACATCAGAAACACAACTTTCATAGTAGAAGTTATCCTCAACTTCATTTCTGCAATTGCTGAATACATCATTATGCAGAGATTTGCAGAGTTGCTCTGCTTGGAGAGTATTACGAGAGTTTACTCCACACGCATCAAATGAGCTTGTCTCATTGAGATTCTCGCAGCTTGGGTTGACTTTGAAGCTACTGGTGAAGATGTATGGATCAGTGACGATGTCTCCGTTGCGAGTTGTGAAATCGTTTTCTTGGTTGTAGTCAAAAGAGCCACACAAACCCAGCACCTAAAGTTTCAAAAATTTGTGAAAATTATTAAAAGCCCCTTTTACACTACACAAATTACTGACAAAATACTGGAGCTTTTCGTGCTTGAGAGCGAGGTTTATTTTTCACAAGAAAAATGCATCAAGTGTGAAATGAACATAGGTTGGCAGTAGGATTAAAATGGAATTGACTTGGTAGTGTGACAAGGGCTTGTGAGAAAAGACTGCTCAAGTGCCATACTTCCCCAAAACTGTTCTTCAAGTTTTCTTACCTCATATTTATAGTCAGCTTCAAGCACCACCTCTACTCCCATCAGACCATCCCACAAGACACGAAACCCCACGCTCTCAAAAACCACATAAACCGATGAGGCTCTGAAGATATTAAAATCTTTGGAGTGGTACGGGAGGATCATAATATCTCCATCAATGAGCACCTCTTGCTTTTGACGAAGCTGAATGGTGGTCTCGTGTACTATGATTTTCAGGTAATTTATACAGCTTACTGATCCGTCACTGCCGCAGTTTGTGAACTCTGCAACAATGCTGAATGCTCGGCTTTTTACTTCCTGCAAGACGTAAAGTCATTGAATACAATGAAAAAGCAAAGAAATCAATAAAATAAAAATGCTACAATTCTTCTACATCTTTTCAGAAGGAATATTGAGATAAACAACTTTAGGAATTGTATTAGTGCTTTTTACAGAGTACCGAGTTTTCAACTTGTTTTATCCTGAATTGATGTCAACTTGTTTGACCTTAATTTTCTAAACCACAAATATTTTCAGGTTAAAAGTTTATTTTACCTCGAAGAGTGTGTAGCCACAAAGTCCATGGAATGAATATTCACTCCTGTCAAAGGTGCTGATGTGAGAGGCTCCAATGACATTACAAGTAGCATCACAAATATTATGGGTACAATCCCAACGACCTTCTTGCCAAGTACTAAAACAGAAAGAACAAATCATACGACATCACATTTATAGAAAACTTTCAATTGTTATTTTATTGTATTGAGATTATTCCTCAGTAGGTAATGAATGGTGATTAGATGTAACCCATTTACAGAGCCTTATAAACTATCATAAAATCTTTCTTACAAGATATCTTTCTTACAAGATACCCTTAAAAGTGAGTTGCACTATAACCCTTAGTCCTGAACATACCTAGGAAAAGAGGCTGATAAGAAATGTTCAGTGGGGAAAACCACAAAATCAGGTAGGGACTGAAAACCCAATCCACATACAAGGCTCCGCCTGAGGTGGGATTTGACCTGGGGTCCACAGAGATGAAAGCCAATGAAAGAAACAACTACGCCAACCTGGGCCCAATTTTATGGCTCTGCTTACTGTAAGCAAAGAATGACCATTTATGGAAGCAGGGAATCCGGCACTTCATCAAGCTTATTCCACAGGTTAGCAGGGAATTTTTGCTTGTGGGTGCACCTACTCCATGCATGTTACTAGTCAATCTTTGCTTATACAGCTAGCGCAGAAATTCAGCGCTTGCCCTGTAATCGAAGAATGGTGATCGCAAGCGCAGAATTCGGCAGTGAGCAGAGCTATGAAGTTGATCCCAGATCCCAACCTTGCTCTGAATAGGAAGAGGTTTGTACATCTTCAATATCATTTAAACTGAATTTAATTCATTTTCTCACCATTTATTACAGTCTTTCTGGATCATATCCCCTGGATGATAAATCTTCCTGTTAACAACACAGGAGCATTCCTCCACTGTTACACATTTATCCCCTCCAATGTCCAGATAGAGATTGTCTGGACACTGACATCCACTGACGCAGGTGTCTGGGCAGTCTTCATCCATGCCATAGTTTATTGCTTGACAGGTACGAGGACAGGCCGATCCACAGTCTTTATAAATCTGACCTCCTGGGCAGGATTTTTCTAAATTTAAAACAAGAGTACATTAGCAGATATTTACATTGTTCTTTTGAAGGCTGACCATATTGAATGTTTATATTGGTTATCGAGAGTACACAAATCTGTTTCTCTTAGACCGCAAACAAATTGGGATCTGCTGTTGTGCGCTTTGAGGAATCTTTGATTCATATTGTGCTATCTAAATGCTGTTTTTATTATTATTTAAATTATTATTGATTGAGCATATTAACAAATCAAAATGAACACATTGTTGATGATCATTAACTACAGATCTTGGAAGATGTCGAGTAAAGCAACCCCAGTTTTTATAAATTATCTTTAAACTTTAGTATTATTACAGAAAATGGAAAGATGACATAACAGCACACATGGGCACGGCTACACGGACCAGAGTGGCTAGAGAGAGAGGCAAATGGAGTTTTATAAAAAGGGGCTTGTCCAACAGATGGACAAACTAAAGCCTTGATGACGATGATGACGATAATGATTATTATTATTGTGGACAAGGTAATGTGGTCGGAGTAAACTTGGAATTTGGTTTTGCAACTTACCACAGAATCCATCCTGCCTCCATTCCACAACGATATGATGACTGACACACTCCCTGACATATGCATCCAAAGAGGAGCATAAAACTGCACGGTTATTAGCCCCATGTAGGCAGAGGTCATAAAGACAGGTGTCATGATACAAACTGGGGTCAACCTGTAAATTGAAGATTCGTGAAAATACTATTAAGGCTAAAAATAATTGATTTTTCTTCAAATTTTTGTTTGTTAACTTCACATCAGGGTTGGCTTACCTTTTCTAAATGCACTTAATTTCTGTTTCCTGGTTCTTTTTTTTTACAATTACAGGGAAATGTTTTAAGATCTACCATCAATTCTCATTTAATTTTGATCCAACAGAAGAAAAAAAACTTTCCATGACTCCTTAGAACATAATTATTCCATGATTTATTAACTAAGGGATTAAGTCCCAGATAGCAAAGGAAGTCTCTAGCAGGTGGTTTCAAAGCTGTCAGTACAAGGATGTTTATCATATTAAGAGATTAAGGGGATTAATACTGCTTTAGGGAAGTGTCTGGGGCTGGGGGTGATGGTAAGTTTAATGTTTATATAATATTAGTTGAGGTAAATACAGAAAAAATAGGCTAAGGGAAACTGGCAATTTCCAACGGAGATTACAATGTAAGAAAATGTTCCTCAATTCCTCCCAAGATATGCATTATTTTACCTGAATATTGCAGGATGAGAAGGGTTCCTCCCTAAGACGATCACAATGTTTCAAGGCATCATCAAGACGTTCTTCATGCAGCTGACAAGGATGGATTGAAGATTCTTTCATCTCTGTACAATTCTGTCAAATTGGAAAACCAAGAGCTTAAAAGTTTACTCAATATTAATCAAGTATTACAACCATAATGGAAATTGACTTGGTAAGTTTTAAATAATTTGGGGTTGAAGAAAGACAAATTGACTAGAGCAGCACTTGAACCTGCGACCTCAGGCACATTAACCTGCAGGTCGCAGGTTCATGTCCCGCTCTAGTAGATTTTTTTGTTCAACCCAAAAATACTAATCAAGTCTAAAAACTTTGCACTCTGATCATTTGTGTTCTGAAAATCTATGATAAGAGAGGTGTCAGAAAGGAAACAATTTAATATTTACCTGTCCATCTATCGCCACCTTCCAGCTAAGTGCAAAAGAGATATGGTCTGGTGCCTGTTCCCCACTCTGGGTTGTCAAATCATCTAATAATATTGACAAAAATGGTTATCAACACTTGAGCTATTTCCTTACATTCTCACATTAGACCCACTCCCTAAAATAACAGCCCTCCCAATTACAAAAACAAAACAAACAAACATTATTTTTTTACAATTAACTATAAAAATATTTACAGATAAATAGGCTTACAAGATAATCACACACAATGTTAACATTGACGGCTGAAACAAACAGAAAGGAAAGACAAATGTCAACATAAACTTACTGTCTGGATTCCCATCATAATTCCCACAAAGGCCTCTTGTTGATTTCATTAACTCTTCAACCAGGGTTATATAAACCGTTGATCCATTATCGAACTTGCTTCTCCATCCGGAACCAGAATCAAGAAAGAAAAAGCTACCTTCCTTGTCAATGGAGACACCTGTAACAATCAATTCAATAAGGTTATCCTTTATAATTGATTTTTGGGATGGATTTCAAATTCCCTATTTTTGAAATTCTGTAAGTATATTGTTGTTTTGTTTTATTTGTTTTTTTTATTGTATAAAGAGGGGTCTCCAGTCGACAAGCTGTGCTTTTTGGAGCCCTCCATCCACACACATGTGAAAGTTATTTACTCACTCTACCGCATAGACAGCTGGGGTCTGTCGCACTGATCTCCTATGTCCGCGGTTAGATATTGCAATTATATAATGTACTATTTTTTATATTACTCATGTTTTGGTGTGTGTGATGGACGAAATAAAAAGAAGAAGAAGAGTAGATTTGTTTATTTTTATTTCTTAAAATACCTTTTGCCTTGAAGGGAATAGACTCAACAATTTCTCCATTCCAAGCAATGATCCCTTCTTCAGCCTCGAGGATATTTTCATCAAACTTAAATGTCAAACGCTGAAAGAACATGAAGAAAGAAGAAATCTATATTACAAACAAAGTTTGACCAGTATTGTTTTAAAATCTAGTACATTAGTAACATGGAGATAAACAGCAAAATATAAAACTGATGTAGGCCCAAATAAAAAAGGCAGTGTGTTGGCACTGAACCTGCGCAGTGACTATTAGGGGGACCTGGACCATTTCATAAATTTCAGACTTTATTTCTCTTGAAAAAAATCCTCAGAAGCCACAAATCAGAAAAAGAAATGTTTTTACTATCCATTTAAATAGAGTAAACTTTTAATAATAACAGAAGAATAAAATATTTTTAAAAAGAAAACGGCATTAGTGGGGCTTTAAACGCGAAATGTGTCGATTGATAAGACTAAGAGAGAGGCATTCCACTAAGCTAGCTACGCAGCAGTGGTAGAAAATAGTACAAACTATTGCTTGAATATAGCCTCACACATCCACATACGTTAGTACTTACAGTTACAATTCGTGTCGAAAACTAAAACTTAAAGCTGTGTTTAAAATGAGAGTAAAATGAGAGTAAAAATTCCGTTCCGCACAGAGACACTCCAAAAACAGCAACTTGTTTATGAGGAGATAATCCATACACGTGCTTTAACTAGCCTGGCCCCCCTCGTTCAAATGTAATGCATATTGTACAAATCGCGGTCAGGGATCTTGACTGTCTATTTTTAGAATCGCAGATATGACCTTCGACATTTTTGACAGACGCATTTTAAGCCACGCCTCCTTTACTTAAGGGGAACTTTTCTTAAAACAATAGAGGGCGCGGTTGCAACCAGCCGCTCGCCGCAAAGACTGTTTGAGGCAAGGGACGTGACTTTCATCGTTGTAGTCTTTTTTATGGGAGCAGATAAAACTTCATCAAAGAACGTTTTTTACAAATTAAATAAATAAATACAAAACACGAAACAGGTGATCGTAAAGAAAACATCCAATAAGCAAAAATCAGAAACATGTTCTGTGTTATGCTCGACGATCTTCAATATTGTGCAGGGCTAGTCCTACCGAAACACGCTAGCGGGGCACTTGTGAAAGAAGCTTTTTATATTATTACTCAGTAAAGTAAAATATTAATCAAAACCTAAATTTGTATCATAAATTTACCTTTGTGCAGGTATCTGGTTCTTCACATCTGACGTTCCTGGCATGTACACTCCATGATCTTCCTACGTCTTCTGATAAAACGTAGACGCAGGCGCTTTCGAAGTCAAATCTCCGGTTGTCATAGGTACGGTAGTGACCGGTGTTCCAGATCATACATGTTGCGAAGGGCAATCGTGTACCTTGGGTCATTAGTACTAAATCCTGCTTGTTTTGATCTGAGAACGTGAAACAAACAGGAATGAATAAGTTTGTGAAAACATCATCCACGTGTTCTAAAAGAGCTTTAGGCTTTACCTATCATCTGTCACGCACGCTCTGTTTTTGTTTTGGACTTAGGTTGTTGGTTTTTTTACCTCTTCAGTACATTCACCCCTTTTCAATTTTTCTTAAAATAGTGAAGCTACCAAATTTGTGGGATAAAATGATCAACTTCCTCACAGACAATTAAGATGCATCGATTAATAGGCCTGGGCCCTACAATGGTCGTATACAACGGTGAGAACAAACAAACAACAGACAAACAAAAAACAAAACCTTTCCATAATTATATATAAACAAAATTTAAAAAGCTAAACAAACGTTCTTACCGATAACGCTTCTTTCACACTGGTCTCCTCGGAATCCATACGGACAAGTGCACTTATTAGGTGCAATACAACTGCCACCATTCTTACAGGGAAGACTGCACATTGCTTTAAGAAGTAAACAAAATATAACAAAATAATTACATATATACAAAATCAATCATTCATAATCATTAGAAAACGTAAACAACAAATATAAACACAAACAACTACAGTCGTACGGACCCGAAAGTCAATGAATGTCTTTATACAATTATTCCTTACTTTTATCACAGAGCTTTCCTTCCCATCCTGGGCAGCATTTCCTTCTAGACGTCTCCTGAACCTCTGCCATCTTGAGCGAGGCAGGTCTTCCCAGAGACAGACAAGAATAATTACACAATTTAATGTTATTTCAAGTGCAAATGGGGAGCCATACGTTTTAATTAAAAACACCCTCTCGTCAGAGTCGGCTCACATTTTTAGCTGGTTGTATTTTGAAATCCTCGTGAAATAATTATCTCATATCTGGCAGGAAAAAGTGAAATATCTCACAGAATGATACAAAATAATGATGAGTTTTACTCAATGGACGGAAAAGATAAGATGGATTCAATCTTAAGACTATAGAAGGTTAACTTATCAAGTAAAAAGTAAATAAAACCAAAACAAAGGGACCAAAAATTGTCTTCAAACTTACTTGTAAACGAAACATTGTGCAGACGGTTCACCTCTATCAACTTCTTTCATCTTGTCTTCATCCAGGAGGAAGCCGCCCTCTATGTACCTCTCGAGTGCCTCACATGGTACGGTGAGGTCCTCGCGAGGTACCGGCACCTCTTCCTCCTTAGTTACGGTGTCGTCACAAAAATGGGTGCTGTTGGCCAAAGCACGATATTAAGGGTAGGCTACATACAATATTGTATTATTTTATGTTTAACAAACAAAATGAAGCATTGGTTCTTTTATGTTTACCGACCGAAAATTAATAGGCCTACTGGGCTCGATTTCACAAATCACTAAATTAAAGAAAGTCGCCAATAACATCATAGTGGTTTGTATTGTAACATCACACTTTCCTTTGTTATTAAGATTGCTACACATAATATTTGTGTTCAATCTCAGCTGTTTTTGAAGTCAGCCTCAGGAGAAGTTTAGAGAAACTAAAACCAAAGCGATTGCGTAAAGCTGCAACCAATTGCTATGATAACACAACAACGTACACCAGGTAAATAATAGTCTTTCACGATGATGTTTTTTACACAAATATAAATAGGGGGCCTACCACACCCGTTCCACTTAAAAGCAAAAACACTATGTCAACTCTTACCAGAACCTGAGTCGACACTCTATTTCAAAGGCAAAAATCTTGAATTATTTTCTAGATGCAATAAAAACAAAATTTCCTTAAATAACCAGAATGAGAAAATATACGCTTACATTTGTTGAGCTGCTACCGGATAGATTCCATTGTAAGTCAAAACGAAAAAGACGAAGAGACGAAATTCTATTCTTTCCATCCCTTTACCTCAAGTGCAAAAATACTAATGAACCCAAAATCCCACTCAATCCCAAGCAAAAATTGATCCAATCCCCATAATTATTGCTTTACGTAAGCTTAATTTATTTCATTATCTATTCCACAGTATTCTTTAGAAAAAACTGCTGATGTTTGCAATTTTTTTTGGACATGAAACCTTCGGCAATCAGCAGGGACAAAGGAGTCTAGTAACAGTTTGCAGTTATTGGTTTGATATTGGAATGATTAATCAAAGAATTAAAAGCAGCACTTTATTGGGTAATTGTTGTTCGGGGTCACTCTGAACATGACGAACGGATGCTACATGCTGAGACCATTGTAAAGGAAAGAAGTAAAAGGAACTCTTTGTTATAAACTGAAAAGATTCAGACAACAGACTGTTTCAAGTATCTGCAATGATTTCATAACGGGTACGGCGACACGTGTGGTGTTGTTGCTGACACCTCAATCCCAACATAGGCCCTACTAAATCTTGCTGACTTAACACACAACAGTTCTGACAAAAAGGTTGCCTTGACTAGACTATAAAACATAATTTGCCATGCATTGCAATTGTCGAGCAGTGACCCCTGCGTAATGATTCTAGATACTTCATACCAAAATTAGGGACGGACACATGGCATTAAAACACCATAAATCCCACAAAATACCAACTAAACAAGTCAATGCCTGTGTTCATATTTTAACACACAGTTTAAGTCCATAATGTGAATACCCACCGTAAGTGTACTCCATTCTCTATCAGGACATGACCATAACGTGGGTGGTGTCGATGCAAAAGAAATGTAGGCCGACGTTAAGTTCCGCCATGTTTTCATGTTGACATTCCTCACTTCGTCGAAGTGGTTATCCCAAAGATTAAGTTCAGGGTCTATATCCTTTTAAAAAATCCACGGAAAGTGTGCCAGTCAAGGTTATTCCTCTGCAGTTTCTCACAAGATAAACACTGGTCAAAGTGTGACATAAAACTTGCTCTTTCACACATCTTGCGAAATGCCTCTCATCAAAACATTGGTACGCATGAAAGACATGCGAAGAATGTCCACTTTTACTAATTAGTACAATTCTTGTGCCCCCCATCACCCATGTGTATTGCTACGCGTCGGACAAAACATGACATTTTAAAGAAATTGTCATGAGCGCAGTTTGGTTAAATAATTGACTTTTCAAGAAAATGTTTATTTTACATTTTCTTTTGCTTTAATTTGAGCGTATAACTAAAACTGATTAAATTAAATGAAAATGTAGGCACTAATTTCTACAATGAGCGAACGAATTTTAAGTGCTTTGGAATGTAGGGTGCTGTGAGGCATTTTTGGGGAGCTCAATCCTGGATTCCTATTGGTCAGAAATGAATGTAAGGTCATGGATGAGTGACTTGAAGAGTTTTCTAAAAACATTACGGTGTGGAGATGCTGGAGAGGGCAAGTGGAAGGGGGGGGTAGGAAGTGAAATATACGATAATCCCTTGTGGAGAAAGTAAAATATGTATTCTATTCTACTTTGTTCCCATGTCCTATCCCCTTCGCAATTTTATATCTCCACGGAAGCATTAAAGGGAACCCGAGAAAGTCATAATTATGACTTATACCTCATAATTATGAGTTAGCATGAGTCATAATTATGACTTGTGCCACTGAAGTCACATTTGTGAGATATATGTCATAATCATGACTTGTACTAAGTCACAATTATGAGATGTAAGTCATAATAATGACTTTAATTTACTTTCTCTCAATGTCGCATTAACGCTTCCATATACCTCAACTAGCTATAGTAAAACCCAAACATTTTACTCCTACCCTAAGTAAAGGTACAAAAAAAAGAGGGACAATAGGAGGTCCCCGGTTGCAGGTGGTTACACACTTGGGTGTGTGTGTAAAAAAAGTTACATTTTTGGATGATAGGAAATAATATAAGATGGGAATATTACTCAAATCTAGCATTACAAAAAGTTTGATTTAACTCAGAAAGGGAGTTCCACAACTTAAATAAACAACAAAATGAAAATATCTTTCTTTGCAGATAAATTTATTTTTGAAAACCAACCGCTAATTTCCTTATTTTAAATAATTTATATTTTAGCAAGTGTAGAATCTTAAAGTACTAACAACTGACCATTTTAAAAAGTTTATTAAACACAGTTGACTTTTAGCTGAATTTTATTTTATTAAAGTTAAAGACCAATTACACTGAGATTGTATTAAGAAACTGAGAATACTCGGCTGTGTTTTACAACTGATATAAAATGTTTTAACAAATGTTTTAACTTTGGCAAAGCACCAAACGCTGACCCAATATTCAAAAGTGTGATTTGGGTTAATGAGAAAAGAGAATTAGCTGTTGCAAATTGCTTACCAACCAAAAAGACCTGTGGTATAAATGCAAAAGAAAACCCATTAGTGGCCTGATGTTTCGAGTCTTAGGGTCGAATCGTCAGGCCACTAACTATTTTTTTTTCCCTTTTGGCATTCATCTTGAAAATATTGTGCTAAACAGTTCAGATTTTCTTTTCTTTTCCCAGTAGCATAAAGAGAAAATGCTGTAAATGGCGAAATGACAATTAAAAATTGGTTCTTTTTCATGATTGTTACACATTATGATAAACGCAGAGAAGTCTCAAGTTCTACCAAAATTTAAGTCAGTTTTGTTACAAAATCAATAAATACACTTTTTATTGTACAATTGGAATGAAAAGCATTTTGAATTTTTTAAATCAACCCATACATTAAGCCCCACCCAAAGAACATGTGAGCAATAATACATTATTATTCAATTAAACAATTATTAAAGATTAATTCTAGGTTTCTAAGGTTCTCAAATTCCATAGTCGGTCCATTCAATCTTCATTCATTGCCATGGTAACTCTTCTCTCCACTGGAGAACTGGTTGTCCCATCTGTTAAAAAAAAAAATCAAAAAAAGGAAAATTTTACAAGTTTTTCTTAAATGACTTATGTGCAACTTAAGCTGTGTCCAAATTGGTGGCTGTAGCTAAGTGTGCTGCTAAGGAAAGCTTATACTTCACGCATGTTACTGTAGTGATCAAGCCGCAACCACTAACTCGGACAAGGCCATATTTAGACAAAAATTAGTTCACCCGTTACATCTGACATCATTTTGTAACTTGCAGTGTTTCCTATTGTCTTCTACATATATTACTTATTAATTCTCACCTTTAACTGAGCACAGAGCTGTCTTACAACCACAATGAGATATCTTAGCAAGTGGGGCAAGAGTCGTAGTTCCATCTGGACACATCAGCGTAATCATCTCCACTGATTCCACCTCACCATTGCAACAGCTACAATCTTGTTGTATATAAGGCTCTAGGAGTAAGATGAGTGACCGAGAGCGGCAATGGCCGTCACATGATGACACGTTAACATTGTGTGCTACACAGCCAAGAGTGTTCGTCACACTACGAAGCTCATGAATCAAACTGCATACATCTGGTTCTGTTCAAAGTCAAAATTTAGACAGAATCTTAGTGAACCAATGAAAATCCTTTCCTTTTCAAATTGTTTGGATATATTTCCCTTAAGTGATACTTGAATGCATTATGGACAATTTCAAGTGACAACTAACAAGTTTAAAATTTCAAGTAAACCCAAATTAAGAAGTGACTATAGCTAATAAACTTGCGGGTACAACCATGTGTGAAATCTCTTTTGGAGGAGTGTTGGCTCTGAAATGAGCCGGTGTGGTCTCAATGTTTCAAACAGTAAACTCTGCTCGTCTTCAGGATTTTAAAATTTGTTCAACTTCCACCGGTTTTGTTCACTTCCACTTATTTTCTTTAACAATCTGCACTTGTTCTAAGGCCTATCATAAGTTGTCAGCTGTGAACCATAATGTAATTAATGAGATTAAAAAAGAACAGGTTTAATACATGTATTCCACTCACCAGAAACCTTTCTGCAAACTGGACAGCACTGGCCTTCCTCGAACACTGGTGCATAACCCTGAAAATACACAGCATAAATATTTTTAAAGTAAAATATAAATGTTGGTAAATATTCGGTCTAATTATTTTGTCTTTGTTCACCCAAAATATAATTAAATTTACCCAGTCCGCTTCCTTTGTGGTTTATTGATTGATAGTACAGAAGATAAGAAATACTTGATTGAATTAGTTTTCCTCTAAATGCGGAACTTGAAAAATGAAGGTCCTCTTTGAAATTGATTTGTGTTTTTAAGAAAAATGCTTAATTATTTTATAAAGCTTCATGTTGAATATAAATTGTAAGGACCACGAGGTGATTGTAAAACATTTCTAAGTTCAACTCACTGCAGGGCAGTTGACAGTCTCACAGTCGTTGTTACAAATTGCCTCCCCATTGACACAAGAGCAAATATTGCATTCATCCTGCATCCAGACATCATCATGGTGATGCATCTCACCATTACCATCCCAACATTCACAGTTACCGGGGAGGACACAGCTACCAGTTCTGTCTCGATAGTAGCCTGGCTTACAGGTGCAGGACTCATGTGGGTCTTCATCACAGGTTGTTGGATCATTTGTGACTGTGAGGGCGCTGTGAAGGTCATTGCAGGTTGAGGAGCAGTTGGTGGCTTGGTAACTCCAGACTTCATTGTAGTCACAAGCTGCGAACAAAAAAAGAGAATTCCAAAGGTGTTGCAGGATTGACTTTAACAAAGCTGCCAACACTTGCATCTTGCAATCAGGGAGATATTTAGAATTACATTCATAGAGAAAAAGTTACCATAATCAGGGAGATTTTCAAATTTGTTTATCAGAACATGGAAATTTCAAGATTGGTTTATTTTCAGTGAACTTTCTGCAGAATCTGGGGGAGTTGGCAGCTCTGCTTTCATCGAGCTGAAAAGTCTGAAAAGTGGGAGCAGGAAGTACTACCGGTAATAGCTGAATACGAAAAACACAAATATATGGTTTAATTAAGATATTGTGTAAAGCTGTGGCAAGTAAAGCCCCTTTAAAAAGCATTTTCTGTTGGATACACATCTGTCCTAAATCCAAGTCTTGAGTTAAAAATTACCTTTTTAAACAAGACCTAAAAGAAAAATAACTAATTAAGTTACGTAAAAGGATAGTTGTTTCGTGTAAACTTACGACAGTCCTCCAAGTTACAGTCTTCATATTCTTCATCGTCTCCATCACATTGTAATCCACCATAAGCAGCTTCAGGGTTATTAGGGTAGCGATGTCTGACCTTTCCCCTTTGAACTCTACCACAAGATGCTGAACATTCTGACCACTCAGTCCACTCACTCCATCCACAGTTCACTGAAAATTATCAGATAAAGATTTACTTGTGTTTAAAAAAATATACAACATTGAAATTGCAAAACAAAAACATTAAAGTGCTGTTCATAAATCAACTATCCAACTGAGAAATTGCAATCAAAACCCACCTTTTTTCAGGAAAAAAGTGGAAAATATCTAGATGGAAAGTGCTGTTTTTTTTGTGTCCCTTTTAGTTTTTGACTTTCATACTGAAAACATTTCTTTTGCTAGTTATATTTACAGCTGAATAATGAGGACATGTCTCTGATAACGTACCTTTACAATCAAGATCAGTGCAGACAAAAGAGCCACTCATACAAGTGCTGTAAAATGGAAATAGAAGCAAAGGTAAAAAGGTTATCAGAATGTGAAAGGCTGCATCCCATCCCCAAAAGAAGGAAAATGTATCTTCCATTCAGTTTGCATCAGTTCTGCATTCTGTTGGCATTGGGTTGGCAGAGTGTTTTTTCCCTTGCCTTCCACCTCTAGGATCCCTGTTCGAATCCTGCCAGAGGCACTAATTGGACTGGGTTTTCAGTCCCTACCTGATTGGTTGGGTTTTATCTAGAAATAATTCTCTGGGAGTTTAAAAATGACACTTCCTCCTTTATCTTCTCTCCTAGGGGTTCTTGGCTAGTATAGTGATTAAGTTTGCTTTTCTAAGAATCCTAGGTTCCACAACCTTAATAATTAGAATTTTTGTTTTTTTATTAATTCATACTCACCAGTTGTTGCACTGGCTGTAGAATGTCGCACCAGGTTGATACTGCACAGAGCCATCAAGCAATTGCTGCATTTCAATATCATCAGGTATCACAATAGACTCTTGATCAAGGCCCAGTATACTTGCATCTAGTAAACAACGGCATTCCGGTTGGTAAACACACTGACCATCTTGAATAACCTTCAACGGAAAAATAAAATATACCTCTGTGTATTGCCATTATTTCTTAGCCAGAGTCATGTGGTCTTGGAAACGTCCTATACCTGTCAACATTTTTCAGATTATGGTGACTGAAAAAACCTCAAAATATGTTAACTTTGGAAAATATATGCACTTATGGCTTGATGCAAAACTTGGCAGGTAAAAATTTGCAAAGCTTTTGAAGTTGTTAATTTCATTATGAATTTTGAAAAACAACACCCTTTTTTCTGTCCAATCTCCCACCAATGCAAAAAAATGTTTAGTTTTATTTGTTTACTGTTCTTGTTTTGTTGTATTTTTTGTGCTGGAGGGGGGGGGTGATATGTTGTTTTTGAGAATGTACCATGGTTTCAGGGCAATGACATCCAAGAGTGCAATTGATTGCAACACACTCTGCTCCATTGTGTAGATCAGAACAGGTGCTTGGACACCTGTTAGCGCACTCATCTTCCACCAGACCTCCAGTACAAACTGCAATAAAAGAAGAAGACATCCATGATTGTCAAACTCCAACAAGATCTTGGTTTTGTTTAACTTAAGATAATGACAAGGAACGTCTTACATACCAGTACAAGGCTCAACACCACACTGTATTGTCTCTGTTAAAGCTCCGGCACATTTCTCTCCTCCATACTGAGCTGGTACATTGATATTACGAAATCTCTGTGATGTACCTCCATCACATGATGCTGAACAAGAATTCCACTCTGACCACTCATTGAGCTCGCAGTCAACTGAAACAGAAAACAATTAATCAAATCTTTAGCAGAATGCCCTCCAAATAAGCTCACGCAAAAAATACACTGAAAGTATCAGCGACAAGTCAGCAATTTTTGGGCAGTTTAACATTCCACCCCTGTTCATTCTCGCTGCCCCTAACCAGAACTGGAGGCAGTGACAGGTTATTTATTATTTATTTTATTTTATTACACTTTACACTGGCAAAACAACTAAAAGTTATTAAAAAGTACATTCCAAAAAAAAAAAAAAATAATGAAAAAAAAAAAAAAATATATAAGCATAAAAAAAACTTAAATAAAATACCAAGCCAGTGAGGGGCAACAGGTGACAGGTGAACACCACCTCTAAACTCTATCCTACCTTCAACCTTGGGACCCTACAGCTACATTACCCGTAGATATAAAAGTGGAAAGCATCATTTACCTGGACATGGGTCATTACTACACTCGGCCTCCTCAGCATCAATTCCTTCACACTCTCTTCCTCCATACTCGGCTGGAGGACAATCACATACACGGACTCGTTCCTGATATCCAGTATTATTGCAGTCTTCTGAGCAGTTACTCCAAGGTGCCCATGAGCACCATTCACCATCAACTGCAATTAATCAGTCCAAATGGTTTTATCTTCATAATCAGTGCACTAACTGTAGTATAAACTTTACTGGTTTTTCCAAATGTCTATGAAACTGTGACAGGTCAGAACTTCCCTCCCCCTTTTTAAAATTGCGGTAGTCAAATTTGTTCATTTAGTTCCTTTCCATACTTTCATCCACTGACCATCTTTGTTACCGATTGCTTAGATTACCCTACGAGCTGCAGCGCCCTCACAGACAAAACATTTCTACACATGCACTCCAGAAGCTTCTAACACTTGTCATTCATTCCTCTCAAAATTTCAGGTAAATAAATAACTGATTTTGGGTTGAACAAAGAAAAATTTTCTACATCGAAATTCGAACTGCCACCTTCGGATTAATAGGAGCCATTCAAACTTAATAGCTTCTGACTGGCACCCTGAAGAAAGTTAATAATAAAATAGGGAGACCGCCAACATCATGGCTAGATAGCTTGGTTGGTAGAGCGCCAGCACGTTAATCTGGAGGTCACAGGTTCAAATCCCGCTCTAGTCAATTTGCCTTGTTCAACCCATAATTAATTAAAATTAACCCAGTCAGTTTCCCTTGTGGTAAATAAATAACTAAATGCAAATGAGCAAAATAAAATTTTCTCAGGCTCCGGGGTCAAAAAATTAAATGACAACCAACCTGGGCAAGGGTCCATGTTGCATTCTTCCTTCTCCATACTTTCTCCTTCACATCCTGCTCCACCATTGCTAGGAGGTGGCATGGAGCAGGACCTTGATCTGACAGTAACTCCACCACTACATGATACATTACATACAGACCATGGGGACCATGTTGACCAACCACCGTCACAAATATTATCAGTACAGTTTACAGAGCTGCCATCACAGGTACTGAAAAGGAGAACAAAAAAGGAAACAAAGTGAAAATGCAAGGAAATCAAACAATATTAATATGATAATATTGTTGGGTCATCGCAAACACATGATATCTCTAAAAACAGCTATTCAAAGCAACAAGAGTTTAGATCTACACATATGTTGTATGTTGCTCAGACTATCCGAGATGCACGCACAAAACCCTTGGCGCTTAAATATGACGTTTTTACTTGTGGTATCTCTTTTGCAAAATAAAATATTTCAAAAAGAAGATTTTGTTTTCTTCAAAATAATGAAACAACGCTATTTCACCGACACGACAATGAACTGACTTTTCAAACTTACCAAGTATTGCAAGTATCCTTAGAGACCAACTCTCCATCTGCATAGGTCTTGTTACCGTGGATACACCCAGAGGGACAGTCATCAATATTGCAGGTCTGTTCCTCCTGACTCTCTCCAACACATTCAAGACCACCATTTGATGCTACAGGATTGTTTGCAGATCTAAGAAAAATAAATAAATCAGTCATTTCTAAGGTATCAAGTTAGTAACCACAAGGGAAACTGCCTGGGTAAATTTTAAATAATTGACAAAATTGACTAGAGCAGAATTTGAACCCTTGACCTCCGGATTAACCTGCTGGCCCTTCTAAGGTCACAAAAGGCTTTTCCACTTTGTCACAAGAGGGCTCTTCATTATCGTAATTGAGTTAAAATGCATCAAACTCCACTTTGTCCAAAAACAAAGGAAAGTAACGAGTACAGCAATACTTTGTGCTGTGTCTTAAAATTTTCAATGGAAAAGCTGATAAATCAAAACAAACAAATCAGTTAATCAGCTGGAAAGTTGCATACTACTTGTTTGTGTCACTAAAACTTATTTACCTGAATCTCATCTGTGAACCTGAGCCACAGGTCTTAGAGCATGAAGTCCATCTTGACCAAGAGGTCCAGCCACAGTCTACAGCGCATGGGAGTTCATCACAAGTATACCGGCCATTTAAACAGGTGCTGAGGATTTGAATCGAAACAATTCATTTAGCAAAAATTCCTTTAAAGAGTAACAAAATGCCAAAGCTCATTATAGTCTCTGAAAAAGAGAAGTCAGTTGGTTGAAGGACCTTCAGTGAAGGTTAATTGTAGTAATTGTGCTAAGTCCTATCTGTCTTTTAGCAAACACATCATTACAAAATGTTTTGTTAATTGGAAAATTTGAAGAAAACCAATATATAAAACAATCAGATTTAATTTTTTTAAATAATTAAACACCACATTTTTTACCATTTTCTGTAACACCGTCTTTATCTTTCAGTATCATTTTCCACTTCCAAACATAACACTCCTGGACTCGATTTCACAAAGAGCAAATATTGATCTTAAGATGCGTACCAATCTAAATTCCTAACCAAAGTGTGACGTCACAACAAAAATCAAGATGGCAAATCTGACAACTCATCTTAAGATGAGTCTTAGTGCTTTGTGAAATCAAGTCCGGAAGTAAGACTCACCAGTTTTGACAATCTTCAGTGGTGACTGAACCAGGGGCGTGTCTATACCCATCAGCATCCCAACAATCACAAGTCCTCTGTAAGATGCACTCTCCATCCTGCTCCAACATATCATCAGGACAACGGCACCCAGGCTCACATGACTCCTCAATGCAGAGCGACCCTACTTGGAGGTCAGCACAGGTCAAAGGGCAACGTGTTGCACAGTCTTCATCATAGATACGACCTCCTTGACAGTAAGTTTCTAAAACAAGGATTTTCATGATCAGATTTAGACTTGAAACAAAGCTTCTTAAAACTAGTAATTGGTATCCATTTTATCATTAATTTACTATAACCTCAGGCCATGTCCTAATTGATGGCTCCAACAATGGCTATGGTCAGATTGCTGAAAACACCTGTTTCCAACGATTCAAACACCTGTTTCTCTGCAGCCAATGGCCATCACTGTAGCCAAAGTTGCTTAATTTGCCATGGTCTTAATTAATATCTTACCACATTTCTGGGAGTTGCAGGCCTTGGTCTCTATTGGCACACCTTCGCACTCTTCACCGCCATTTTTAGGAGGTGGGTCACTGCAGTTTCGATACCTGAATGAAGTCCCACCATTACAGGTGACATCACAATCTGCCCAGGCACCCCATGTGGTCCAATTACCATCAGCTAGGGGTAAGAGATGATAAAGAAGTTTAACAAAACAGAAACAATTAATCTTTATTGCTCTCAACAAAGGATTAAATTTGATTTAATGTCTGAAAACCAGGAAAACAGTTTTCTACTTTTTAGATAACTTACTTGTACAAGGTTCTGTATTACAGTACTCTTCCTCATGGGACTCTGTGCTGTTACATTCGACACCTCCACTCACTGATTGGATAAAACTACGATCACGTGACCTTCGACCTACACCACATGACACTGAGCAAGGAGTCCATTCTGTCCATGGATTCCATGAGCAGTCTACAGGCACTATGAAAAATTAAATAACAAATTATTATCATCAAAAGATTTTGATAAACATATACAAGAAACTTGATAAATTTTAAACATTAAAATACAGAAATAGAATATTTTTAAATGGACATCACAACGGACCGCTCAAGGAGTTTAATTGGTGAAAAAACAAGGTGGTTTCACAGGGAATCACTTAACGACCCCCCCTTTCTTGCAGAATATTTGTGGAACATAAAGAATATAGAACCCACACCCGAAATATTTATGTTTACTCACAAGGTGTGGATAAGTACAATGTGGTGAAAGCAGGTGTGGTTGATTCTGTAGGAGTGGCACTAGTCACTATCTTCTCTTGGGTTGTCTCAGCTTGGATGGTAGTTGTTGTATTTCCTAAAAAATAAAGAAACTATCATTACTACCATGTAATGAAAATGGTATAGCTTGTAATGAAAGTAATCTTTTTGCAACACTGGGGAAGCTGATTGCACTGCTTACTATGTCAACTGTCGCCTGCAGCAAATAACTCATGTAAGAGTATGTAGAAGAATAAATTAAAAGTATTAATTAAAGAAAAAACAACAGGTGTCCATTTATATGAACAAAGTCTCATATTTTACTAAAAATCAGCTGAGAACAAATAATAATCAGAAGCTACTCACCACAAAGATCTTCATCAGAGCAATCTCCACAGTCACATTCCTGATCACAGACCATCCCTCCAGAAACACAGGATCCATCCCGGCAAGTGAACTGACCGCTGTAGCAGGTGACTATGACCACATAGAGAGTAGTCTCTGCTGGTACATACGGTGTAGTAGTCACTCCTGGTACATATGGTGTGGTGGTCACTTCTGGTACATAGGGTGTGGTGGTCACTCTTGGTACATATGGTGTGGTGGTCACTTCTGGTACATATGGTGTGGTGGTCACTCCTGAAACATATGGTGTAGTAGTAACTCCTGGTATATAGGGTGTGGTGGTCACTCCTGGTATGTAAGGTGTGGTAGTCACTCCTGGTACATATGGTGTGGTGGTCACTCCTGGTATGTATGGCGTGGTAGTCACTCCTGGTACATAGGGTGTGGTGGTCACTCCTGGTACATATGGTGTGGTGGTCACTCCTGATACATATGGTGTGGTGGTCACTCCTGGTACATATGGTGTGGTGGTCACTCCTGGTACATATGGTGTGGTGGTCACTCCTGGTATGTATGGTGTGGTGGTCACACCTGGTACATAGGGTGTGGTGGTCACTCCTGGTACATATGGTGTGGTGGTCACTACTGGTACATATGGTGTGGTGGTCACTTCCGGTACATTTGGTGTGGTGGTCACTACTGGTGTTGTTGGTGTGGTTACCTCAGGACTATATGGGGTTGTTCTGTAATACAATCCTGTTGGTTGCACTGATGTATATTGAGTATTACTTTTAACTGCAGAAGTTGTGGCCATCTTGGTTGTTGAAGGAACATAGGGTGTGGTGGACACTCCTGGTACATATGGTGTAGTAATCCCTCCTGGTACATAGGGTGTGGTAGTCACTCCTGGTATGTATGGCGTGGTGGTCACTCCTGGTACATATGGTGTGGTGGTCACTCCTGGTACATAGGGTGTGGTGGTCACTCCTGGTACATATGGTGTGGTCGTCACTCCTGGTACATAGGGTGTGGTGGTCACTCCTGGTACATATGGTGTAGTAGTCTCCTCTGGTACATATGGTGTGGTGGTCACTCCTGGTACATATGGTGTGGTAGTCACTCCTGGTATGTATGGCGTGGTGGTCACTCCTGGTACATGTGGTGTGGTGGTCACTCCTGGTACATAGGGTGTGGTGGTCACTCCTGGTACATATGGTGTAGTAGTTTCACCTGGTACATATGGTGTAGTAGTCTCCTCTGGTACATATGGTGTAGTAGTCACTCCTGGTACATATGGTGTGGTGGTCACTCCTGGTACATATGGTGTGGTCGTCACTCCTGGTACATATGGTGGGGTGGTCACTCCTGGTACATATGGTGTGGTGGTCACTCCTGGTACATAGGGTGTGGTGGTCACTCCTGGTACATATGGTGTAGTAGTCTCACCTGGTACATATGGTGTAGTAGTCTCACCTGGTATGTATGGTGTGGTGGTCACACCTGGTACATATGGTGTAGTCGTCACTCCTGGTACATATGGTGTGGTGGTCACTCCTGGTACGTATGGTGTGGTGGTCACTCCTGGTACATATGGTGTGGTGGTCACTCCTGGTACATATGGTGTAGTAGTCTCACCTGGTACATATGGTGTAGTAGTCTCACCTGGTATGTATGGTGTGGTGGTCACACCTGGTACATATGGTGTAGTCGTCACTCCTGGTACATATGGTGTGGTGGTCACTCCTGGTACGTATGGTGTGGTGGTCACTCCTGGTACATATGGTGTGGTGGTCACTCCTGGTACATATGGTGTGGTGGTCACTCCTGGTACATATGGTGTGGTGGTCACGCCTGGTACATATGGTGTAGTAGTCACTCCTGGTACATATGGTGTAGTAGTCGGTCCTGGTACATATGGTGTAGTAGTCACTCCTGGTATGTATGGTGTGGTGGTCACTCCTGCTACATATGGTGTAGTAGTCGGTCCTGGTACATATGGTGTAGTCGTCTCACCTGGTATGTATGGTGTGGTGGTCACTCCTGGTACATATGGTGTAGTAGTCTCACCTGCTACATATGGTGTGGTGGTCACTCCTGGTACATATGGTGTGGTGGTCACTCCTGGTACATATGGTGTAGTAGTCTCACCTGGTACATATGGTGTGGTGGTCACTCCTGGTACATATGGTGTGGTGGTCACTCCTGGTACATATGGTGTGGTGGTCACTTCTGGTACATATGGTGTGGTGATCACTCCTGGTACATGTGGTGTAGTAGTCTCACCTGCTACATATGGTGTGGTGGTCACTCCTGGTACATATGGTGTGGTGGTCACTCCTGGTACATATGGTGTAGTAGTCTCACCTGCTACATATGGTGTGGTGGTCACTCCTGGTACATATGGTGTGGTGGTCACTCCTGGTACATATGGTGTAGTCGTCTCACCTGGTATGTATGGTGTGGTGGTCACTCCTGGTACATATGGTGTAGTCGTCTCACCTGGTATGTATGGTGTGGTGGTCACTCCTGGTACATATGGTGTAGTAGTCACTCCTGGTACATATGGTGTAGTCGTCTCACCTAGTATGTATGGTGTGGTGGTCACTCCTGGTACATATGGGGTAGTAGTCTCACCTGCTACATATGGTGTGGTGGTCACTCCTGGTACATATGGTGTGGTGGTCACTCCTGGTACATATGGGGTAGTAGTCTCACCTGCTACATATGGTGTGGTGGTCACTCCTGGTACATTTGGTGTGGTGGTCACTACTGGTGTTGTTGGTGTGGTTACCTCGGGACTATATGGGGTTGTTCTGTAATACAATCCTGTTGGTTGCACTGATGTATATTGAGTATTACTTTTAACTGCAGAAGTTGTGGCCATCTTGGTTGTTAAAGGAACATAGGGTGTGGTGGACACTCCTGGTACATATGGTGTAGTAATCCCTCCTGGTACATAGGGCGTGGTGGTCACTCCTGGTATGTATGGCGTGGTGGTCACTCCTGGTACATAGGGTGTGGTAGTCACTCCTGGTATGTATGGCGTGGTGGTCACTCCTGGTACATATGGTGTGGTGGTCACTCCTGGTACATAGGGTGTGGTGGTCACTCCTGGTACATATGGTGTAGTAGTCTCACCTGGTACATATGGTGTGGTGGTCACTCCTGGTACATATGGTGTGGTGGTCACTCCTGGTACATATGGTGTAGTAGTCTCACCTGGTACATATGGTGTGGTAGTCACTCCTGGTACATATGGTGTGGTGGTCACTACTGGTACATATGGTGTGGTGGTCACTTCCGGTACATTTGGTGTGGTGGTCACTACTGGTGTTGTTGGTGTGGTTACCTCGGGACTATATGGGGTTGTTCTGTAATACAATCCTGTTGGTTGCACTGATGTATATTGAGTATTACTTTTAACTGCAGAAGTTGTGGCCATCTTGGTTGTTAAAGGAACATAGGGTGTGGTGGACACTCCTGGTACATATGGTGTAGTAATCCCTCCTGGTACATAGGGTGTGGTAGTCACCCCTGGTACGTATGGCGTGGTGGTCACTCCTGGTACATATGGTGTGGTGGTCACTCCTGGTACATAGGGTGTGGTGGTCACTCCTGGTACATATGGTGTAGTAGTCTCCTCTGGTACATATGGTGTGGTGGTCACTCCTGGTACATAGGGTGTGGTAGTCACTCCTGGTATGTATGGCGTGGTGGTCACTCCTGGTACATATGGTGTGGTGGTCACTCCTGGTACATAGGGTGTGGTGGTCACTCCTGGTACATATGGTGTAGTAGTCTCACCTGGTACATATGGTGTAGTAGTCTCCTCTGGTACATATGCTGTAGTAGTCACTCCTGGTACATATGGTGTGGCGGTCACTCCTGGTACGTATGGTGTGGTGGTCACTCCTGGTACATATGGTGTGGTGGTCACTCCTGGTACATATGGTGTGGTGGTCACTCCTGGTACATATGGTGTGGTGGTCACGCCTGGTACATATGGTGTGGTGGTCACTCCTGGTACATATGGTGTGGTGGTCACTCCTGGTACATATGGTGTGGTGGTCACTCCTGGTACATATGGTGTAGTAGTCTCACCTGGTACATATGGTGTGGTGGTCACTCCTGGTACATATGGTGTGGTGGTCACTCCTGGTACATATGGTGTAGTCGTCTCACCTGGTATGTATGGTGTGGTGGTCACTCCTGGTACATATGGTGTAGTAGTCTCACCTGGTACATATGGTGTGGTGGTCACTCCTGGTATGTATGGTGTGGTGGTCTCACCCGGTTTGTATGGTGTGGTGGTCACTCCTGGTACATATGGTGTAGTAGTCTCACCTGGTACATATGGTGTGGTGGTCACTCCTGGTACATATGGTGTGGTGGTCACTCCTGGTACATATGGTGTAGTCGTCTCACCTGGTATGTATGGTGTGGTGGTCACTCCTGGTACATATCGTGTAGTAGTCTCACCGGGTACATATGGTGTGGTGGTCACTCCTGGTATGTATGGTGTGGTGGTCACTCCTGGTACATAGGGTGTGGTGGTCACTCCTGGTACATATGGTGTAGTAGTCTCCTCTGGTACATATGGTGTGGTGGTCACTCCTGGTACATAGGGTGTGGTAGTCACTCCTGGTATGTATGGCGTGGTGGTCACTCCTGGTACATATGGTGTGGTGGTCACTCCTGGTACATAGGGTGTGGTGGTCACTCCTGGTACATATGGTGTAGTAGTCTCACCTGGTACATATGGTGTAGTAGTCTCCTCTGGTACATATGCTGTAGTAGTCACTCCTGGTACATATGGTGTGGCGGTCACTCCTGGTACGTATGGTGTGGTGGTCACTCCTGGTACATATGGTGTGGTGGTCACTCCTGGTACATATGGTGTGGTGGTCACTCCTGGTACATATGGTGTGGTGGTCACGCCTGGTACATATGGTGTGGTGGTCACTCCTGGTACATATGGTGTGGTGGTCACTCCTGGTACATATGGTGTAGTCGTCTCACCTGGTATGTATGGTGTGGTGGTCACTCCTGGTACATATGGTGTGGTGGTCACTCCTGGTACATATGGTGTAGTAGTCTCACCTGGTACATATGGTGTGGTGGTCACTCCTGGTACATATGGTGTGGTGGTCACTCCTGGTACATATGGTGTAGTCGTCTCACCTGGTATGTATGGTGTGGTGGTCACTCCTGGTACATATGGTGTAGTAGTCTCACCTGGTACATATGGTGTGGTGGTCACTCCTGGTATGTATGGTGTGGTGGTCTCACCCGGTATGTATGGTGTGGTGGTCACTCCTGGTACATATGGTGTAGTAGTCTCACCTGGTACATATGGTGTGGTGGTCACTCCTGGTACATATGGTGTGGTGGTCACTCCTGGTACATATGGTGTAGTCGTCTCACCTGGTATGTATGGTGTGGTGGTCACTCCTGGTACATATGGTGTAGTAGTCTCACCGGGTACATATGGTGTGGTGGTCACTCCTGGTATGTATGGTCTGGTGGTCTCACCTGGTATGTATGGTGTGGTGGTCACTCCTGGTACATATGGTGTGGTGGTCACTCCTGGTACATATGGTGTAGTAGTCTCACCTGGTACATAGGGTGTGGTGGTCACTCCTGGTACATATGGTGTGGTGGTCACTCCTGGTACATATGGTGTAGTAGTCTCAACTGGTACATATGGTGTGGTGGTCACTCCTGGTACATATGGTGTGGTGGTCACTCCTGGTACATATGGTGTAGTAGTCACTCCTGGTACATATGGTGTGGTGGTCACTCCTGGTACATATGGTGTAGTAGTCTCAACTGGTACATATGGTGTGGTGGTCACTCCTGGTACATATGGTGTGGTGGTCACTCCTGGTACATATGGTGTAGTAGTCTCACCTGGTACATAGGGTGTGGTGGTCACTCCTGGTACATATGGTGTGGTGGTCACTCCTGGTACATATGGTGTAGTAGTCTCAACTGGTACATATGGTGTGGTGGTCACTCCTGGTACATATGGTGTGGTGGTCACTCCTGGTACATATGGTGTAGTCGTCTCACCTGGTATGTATGGTGTGGTGGTCACTCCTGGTACATATGGTGTGGTGGTCACTCCTGGTATGTATGGTGTGGTGGTCACTCCTGGTACATATGGTGTGGTGGTCACGCCTGGTACATATGGTGCGGTGGTCACTCCTGGTACATATGGTGTGGTGGTCACTCCTGGTACATATGGTGTAGTCGTCTCACCTGGTATGTATGGCGTGGTGGTCACTCCTGGTACATATGGTGTGGTGGTCACTCCTGGTACATAGGGTGTGGTGGTCACTCCTGGTACATATGGTGTAGTAGTCTCCTCTGGTACATATGGTGTGGTGGTCACTCCTGGTACATAGGGTGTGGTAGTCACTCCTGGTATGTATGGCGTGGTGGTCACTCCTGGTACATATGGTGTAGTAATCCCTCCTGGTACATAGGGTGTGGTGGTCACTCCTGGTACATAGGGTGTGGTGGTCACTCCTGGTACATATGGTGTAGTAGTCTCACCTGGTACATATGGTGTAGTAGTCTCCTCTGGTACATATGCTGTAGTAGTCACTCCTGGTACATATGGTGTGGCGGTCACTCCTGGTACGTATGGTGTGGTGGTCACTCCTGGTACATATGGTGTGGTGGTCACTCCTGGTACATATGGTGTGGTGGTCACTCCTGGTACATATGGTGTGGTGGTCACGCCTGGTACATATGGTGTGGTGGTCACTCCTGGTACATATGGTGTGGTGGTCACTCCTGGTACATATGGTGTAGTCGTCTCACCTGGTATGTATGGTGTGGTGGTCACTCCTGGTACATATGGTGTGGTGGTCACTCCTGGTACATATGGTGTAGTAGTCTCACCTGGTACATATGGTGTGGTGGTCACTCCTGGTACATATGGTGTGGTGGTCACTCCTGGTACATATGGTGTAGTCGTCTCACCTGGTATGTATGGTGTGGTGGTCACTCCTGGTACATATGGTGTAGTAGTCTCACCTGGTACATATGGTGTGATGGTCACTCCTGGTATGTATGGTGTGGTGGTCTCACCTGGTATGTATGGTGTGGTGGTCACTCCTGGTACATATGGTGTAGTAGTCTCACCTGGTACATATGGTGTGGTGGTCACTCCTGGTACATATGGTGTGGTGGTCACTCCTGGTACATATGGTGTAGTCGTCTCACCTGGTATGTATGGTGTGGTGGTCACTCCTGGTACATATGGTGTAGTAGTCTCACCGGGTACATATGGTGTGGTGGTCACTCCTGGTATGTATGGTCTGGTGGTCTCACCTGGTATGTATGGTGTGGTGGTCACTCCTGGTACATATGGTGTGGTGGTCACTCCTGGTACATATGGTGTAGTAGTCTCACCTGGTACATAGGGTGTGGTGGTCACTCCTGGTACATATGGTGTGGTGGTCACTCCTGGTACATATGGTGTAGTAGTCTCAACTGGTACATATGGTGTGGTGGTCACTCCTGGTACATATGGTGTGGTGGTCACTCCTGGTACATATGGTGTAGTAGTCTCACCTGGTACATAGGGTGTGGTGGTCACTCCTGGTACATATGGTGTGGTGGTCACTCCTGGTACATATGGTGTAGTAGTCTCAACTGGTACATATGGTGTGGTGGTCACTCCTGGTACATATGGTGTGGTGGTCACTCCTGGTACATATGGTGTAGTCGTCTCACCTGGTATGTATGGTGTGGTGGTCACTCCTGGTACATATGGTGTGGTGGTCACTCCTGGTATGTATGGTGTGGTGGTCTCACCTGGTATGTATGGTGTGGTGGTCACTCCTGGTACATATGGTGTAGTAGTCTCACCTGGTACATATGGTGTGGTGGTCACTCCTGGTACATATGGTGTGGTGGTCACTCCTGGTACATATGGTGTAGTCGTCTCACCTGGTGTGTATGGTGTGGTGGTCACTCCTGGTACATATGGTGTGGTGGTCACTCCTGGTACGTATGGTGTGGTGGTCACTCCCGGTACATATGGTGTGGTGGTCACTCCTGGTACATAAGGTGTAGTAGTCACGGCTGGTATGTATGGTGTGGTGGTCACTCCTGGTACATATGGTGTGGTGGTCACTCCTGGTATGTATGGTGTGGTGGTCACTCCTGGTACATATGGTGTAGTAGTCACACCTGGTATGTATGGTGTGGTGGTCACTCCTTGTACGTGTGGTGTAGTCGTCACTCCTGGTACGTATGGTGTAGTCGTCACTACTGGTACGTATGGTGTGGTGGTCACTCCTGGTACATATGGTGTGGTGGTCACTCCTGGTACATATGGTGTAGTCGTCACTACTGGTACGTATGGAGTGGTGGTCACTGCTGGTACATATGGTGTGGTCACTCCTGGTACGTATGGTGTGGTGGTCACTTCTGATACATATGGTGTGGTCACTCCTGGTACGTATGGTGTGGTGGTCACTTTTGGTACAAATGGTGTGGTCACTCCTGGTATGTATTGTGTGGTGGTCTGTCTTTGAGTTGTGCTTGGAGGTATAGTTGTACCTGAAAGAACAAACTTTTATTATTTGTGTCGTCAAATAACATTCTTCATCTTTAATGAAATGCATCAGCAAAAGTGCAAGATACTTTCAATGAACACACATTTTAAGATTCAATGCCAGAAACAACAGAAAGAAACAATAATAGTAGGGGACCTACAGCTCTAAGTCCATGTGAAGGAAGAAGCAACAATGGTCTTGCTGAAGAACAGAAGTGTCAAACTCGGGACTCAAACCAACATTCTGCTGATCAGAAACACCACAACTTTTTCGAATGCGCTTGACTACTTGGCCACAACATGCAACAATAACTGCTTCAGAGTGTAACAAATTCTTTGCTGACTATTTCAAGGTTTAGACTGGTCCACCTGGAGCTGATGCTCATAGCCACTAGTCAGAGAAATAACTACAATAGTCATAGTTCTTACCACAGCCTTTTTCATCAGAGTAATCCTCGCAGTCATTGTTACCATCACACAGCTTCCCTGTATCAATGCATAAGCCACTACCACACTGGTACTGACCAGCTCTGCACATTGAGGGTGATGTTGTCTGAGTAACTGTTGTGCTGGTTAGAACTTCTGGTGTTGTATATTCTGTTAAAAAAATGCAACATGCAAAATATCTTCACATAACATTTTACAGCTGATATACATTTAATTGAAAACAAAGCCTCAGTGCATTATTTGTTCAGTTATTTTAAGAACAATGCCACATACTTCCATTGGTTAACAGTAGTTTATTTAAAGAAAAATCTGTTTTCTTTTGAAAAGAAACCAAGACAATAAATACTAAATGCGTTTTACCTTTGTAAAAATCATAACACACACTTTTGAACTTTATCATTTTACTTGAATCAAAACAATATGAGGACTTTTCACTTACGTAGATACAAGTCACATCCAAGTATAGCACAGCGCAACCGTACACCCTTGTGGTAATCCATGACTGTGATTTTGATGAAGCGAGCAATGATAGGTTCAGGCAAAGGATCGGAGTTAATTGTGTGGTCGTCATCATTCCCTTCAAATACCTTTTTCAGAAATAATAATAAAAACATTACCAAGGTTGTTATATCCTCAGGTACTTAACCCTTTCAGTCCAGCTCCCAGCATATCCCGCATTTCGTAGACGCACACCAGATCCCGCTCCCAGGATATCCCGGGTGGCGAGGTCACTTTACATTTGCATATGTCACGATCAAACCATATACGCTATGCTAAAAACAAAAAAAAGCATAATATAGATTAAGAATGCTTCCCTCTTTCGATGTACTTTGAGAATTTTTGCTGTTGAGAATACAAGACTTTTCCAAGGTTTTTTTAGCGCGACGTATGTAAATGCTGTGCGACAGTCAAGTTGAGTTTTTCCTCTACTCTCTGAGTTTTTCCTTCAAAACCTTAGGCATTACTTCATCTGCGCTGGCCTTTTCTGAGCCTTTTTGATTTCATAAAGATATAACTGAGTATTCAGATGGGTATATTAACAGGAAATTAACACAACACAAATATAATAAGACAGGCACTCGTCATTCCATTTAGTTTGTAACCAAAATGCAATTAAACACGAGAGGACTTTTCTTTACCACTTACAGCATCATCCAAATCTGATGTTAACACAGGAGTGTATCCCTCACCATCCACGCTGTAGAACACACTGAAGAGAGTGACGTACTCATTTGTGCCACTGCCTCCTCCCTGAATGGATAAACCATTTACAATCTTCTCTACTCCAAGGTCAATAATTACACTTGGACCCTGATCACCCTCGGCTGGGGCCCATGCAATGAAGGCGCCTCGCTTTAAGTGGTTCAAGCGGGCATTGGCTGGGGTATTGCCTGGTTCAGTGGAGGAGGCATTTATAGACTCCGGTTCAAGTAGCAACTCATTCAAAATAGTGTAGGAGAAGGGACAAGATTCTGAAAAGAGTATCCACAAAACAGTATTATCAACCAAAGATTTCAGGCCATAACAAAATTTAACTTCAAACTTTATTGTGAAGCCACTTTCTTTGTCATATCCCCATTATAACATAGCAATTCGCTTATTTCAAAATGAATAAGGACCCAACTAGTTTTTTTGCAAGACTCAATTTAGAACATAGCTTTCTAAGTAAGAAAAGTAAGATAGCATCTCCAGGATGTGGTCAATGAGGTCACTGATTTAACATTTCAGATAATTGTTTCCAGTAATTTAGGCAATTTTTTAAATGAAATATAAAGGACTTACCTGGAGGAACCGTCTTGTAATGTGACGCAGTGGTAGTAACTTTTTGCGTACTTGTGCTCACTTCTCTACTGTAAGGTGTCGTTACTTTTGGTGTAGTAAACACAGGCAGGTAAGTTGTTGTCACTCCAGCAACATATGGTGTGGTCACTCCTGGTATATAGGGTGTGGTCAATCCTGGTATATAGGGTGTGGTCACCCTTGTTGTAGAAGATGTGGTCACCTCTGGTATAGAAGGTGTGGTCACTCCCGGTACATGTGGAGTTGTTCTGTAGAACACTCCAGTTGGAAGCACTGTGTATCGAGTATTACTTTTTACTGCAGAAGTTGTACTCATCTTTGTGGTCACTTCAGGTACATATGGTGTGGTCACTCCAGGTACATATGGGGTGGTGACTCCAGGTACATATGGTGTGGTCACTTCAGGTACAAATGGTGTGGTGACTCCAGGTACATATGGTGTGGTCACTTCAGGCACATATGGTGTGGTTACTTCAGGTACATATGGTGTGGTCACGTAAGGTACATATGGTGTGGTCACTTCAGGTACATATGGTGTGGTCACTTCAGGCACATATGGTGTGGTCACGTAAGGTACATATGGTGTGGTTACTTCAGGTACATATGGTGTGGTCACGTAAGGTACATATGGTGTGGTCACTTCAGGTACAAATGGTGTGGTGACTCCAGGTACATATGGTGTGGTCACTTCAGGCACATATGGTGTGGTTACTTCAGGTACATATGGTGTGGTCACGTAAGGTACATATGGTGTGGTCACTTCAGGTACATATGGTGTGGTCACTTCAGGCACATATGGTGTGGTCACGTAAGGTACATATGGTGTGGTTACTTCAGGTACATATGGTGTGGTCACGTAAGGTACATATGGTGTGGTCACGTAAGGTACATATGGTGTGGTCACTTCAGGTACATATGGTGTGGTCACTTCAGGTACATATGGGGTGGTCAGTTCAGGTATATATGGTGTGGTCACTTCAGGTGCATATGGTGTGGTCACTTCAGGTACATATGGTGTGGTCACTTCAGGCACATATGGTGTGGTCACTTCAGGTACATATGGTGTGGTCACTTCAGGTACATATGGTGTGGTCACTTCAGGTACATATGGTGTGGTCACTTCAGGTACATATGGTGTGGTCACTTCAGGTACATATGGTGTGGTTATTTCAGGTAAATATGGTGTGGTCACTTCAGGTTCATATGGTGTGGTCACTTCAGGCACATATGGTGTAGTAATATGAGGTACATAAGGTGTGGTCACATGCGGTATGTAAGGTGTTGTCACTCCAGGAACATACCTGGTGGTCAGTTTTGGTATATATGGCGTGGTTACTTTTGGTATATATGGAGTGGTCAGCCTCTGCGTATATAATTCTGTAGGTGATGTTGGCATCAGCCTTGCTTCAGTTGTGGAGGTTTTAACTGTTGATGAAATCAATGGTATTGGGGTTGATGTACCTGGTATCGGTTTGACTGTTGTAGATGATTGGACATAAGGTGTAGTCACTCCTGGCACATATGGTGTGGTCACTCCTGGCACATAAGGTGTGGTCACTCCAGGAACATAAGGTGTGGTCACTCCAGGAACATATGGTGTGGTCACTTCTGGCACGTAAGGTGTGGTCACTGCGGGCACAGAAGGTGTGGTCACTCCGGGAACATAAGGTGTGGTCACTCCAGGAACATAAGGTGTGGTCACTCCAGGTACATAAGGTGTGGTCATTTCAGGTACATAAGGTGTGGTCACTTCAGGTACATATGGTGTGGTCAATTCAGGTACATATGGTGTGGTCACTCCTGGTACATAAGGTGTGGTCACTACAGGTACATAAGGTGTGGTCACTTCAGGTACATACGGTGTGGTCACTCCTGGCACATAAGGTGTGGTCACTCCAGGAACATAAGGTGTGGTCACTCCTGGCACATAAGGTGTGGTCACTCCAGGAATATAAGGTGTTGTCACTCCAGGAACATACCTGGTGGTCAGTTCTGGTATATATGGCGTGGTTACTTTTGGTACATATGGAGTGGTCAGCTTCTGCGTATATAATTCTGTGGGTGATGTTGGCATCAGCCTTGCTTCAGTTGTGGAGGTTTTAACTGTTGATGAAATCAATGGTATTGGGGTTGATGTACCTGGTATCGGTTTGACTGT